>JAULJZ010121820.1:0-11191 GCA_032270985.1 Heliamphora pulchella
AAAAATAACGATGTCAAACCGACCATTTTGGTTTGCTTCAACACTTAGCTTCTCCAAAAGAGTTGTTTTTCCTATTTCTTCTCTTCCCCATATGCCAATCCTCTTCACCTCTTCATATCGAAGGAGCTTCAATTGTTCTTGTACATTTTGATGGAGTGAATTGAGCTCAACAATGTCAGCAGCAACTAGTTTTGCTCTCCTCTCAATCATTATATTTCCATGTTCCATTAACTCTTTCATTTCATTCTTTACCCTAACAACTTCATTTGTTTTCTCAATGATGTGTTTGTCAAGCTTTCAGAGCTTAAAAAAGGCCGCATACCACATAAAAACTTTTGGACATTTTTGTATTCTGCATTTATATTTTGAATTTTACTTCAGTATTTCTCACCTTAGCGGGCAAATTATCCCATTAGTATGTTGTTTTCATCGCATCCCCACTACGACTTATATGTTCATCCATATCTCTTCTCGTTGCAAAAAGATAATCCCACTCATTTATGAGTTTCCCATAGTTCTTATCCAAATCATTCACATAGTCACAGTGGGGATTTAAACAGCTGTACGACTCTTTGAGAACGATGGATCCAACTGAGATAGCACCCCTATCAACTGATGTCATCCTGCAAAATCAATCGGTATTTAGTTTCTATGATTGACATACACTTGTATTATTTCTATGACCAAATATGATATAGAGTTTTAAGAAGAAATCATTCTTTATTATGAAAGACACTGTGACATGCACATTTTTCAAGTTCATTTCTTGGTTATCATATTGATAGAAATCCTCATAATCAAAGTGCGCCCATTTTGAACCCAATACGGGTTGTTGTCGGACCATGAGCCGCCCAAAACCAATTGGCGTTAGGAGAGCGTGACTCAATTCTTTTATGGCATTCGACATCGTACCCGCAGACTGCAACTCTTTGTGGGGAGGGGCATTGTGGAATCCACCAACAACCCCTCCCTCACAATGACGCTCTCGCAATTCGAACCCATGACCTCTTAGCTCTGATACCAGTTTTCGAACCACGAATCACCATTCCTCCCAAAACCAATTGGCGTTTGGAGAGCGTGACTCAAGTCTTTTATGGCATTCGACATTGCACCTGCAAATTACAGCTCTGTGCAGAGAGGGGCATTGTGGAATCCACCAACATGGGTCCAACTGGACCAGTCCAGTCCAAGAAGAGAGAATTTGGTTCCAAAAATAAATGTGTAGCATTATAATTTGTAACAGCTAGTTACAAAAAGTTTTTGATATTGTCAACAACATATCGAGTGGCGTCACACATACAGAACACAAAATATTGACATGGTTGGACACATAGACCACCATGTCATCCAAAACAATTAAAACTGAACTACTTCTATGATGTATCAGTACTCAAAATGTTAGAACAACTCTATACAAACAGAAAAAAGTGAAAATAAAATGTACACAATCACAATATTCAAATAAGACAAATCACCTTAAAGAAAGTGCTAAACAAGATGGCTTTTAATAATGAAAATGCCACTACATATCATTGTGGTGCAGAAGTCTTCATAAAACAATTTGTAAGAATACAGTTTTTCACACGCTCTTATATATAGGCGTTCTTATTGAATTTCAATGTCTAATAACTGGAAACAGGGTCACTGCTGTGCCTTGGGTACAACAGAGTTTGTTGTGCCTTTAAAATGATATTAATTTTTTTTGCATAACTTTATGATATAAATTGTTCATATTGTAGATCTGGTCAAGTACAATATTCACATAAAAAAATAAAATTTTAAGACATAGTTAGCTACATGATCTTATCACATTTATTTAATTTTTTGTTCTAAAAAAATATACTAGTCATTCATTTTTTAAAAACAAATGTGATTAGATCATGCGGCTAACAATGTTAAAAAAAAACTCATTTTTTTTGCACGAGTAAGATAATCGATGAGATCTACAATATAAGCGGTTTAGATCATAAAATTATGTAAAAAATAAGTACTAACTAGAAGCACAGCAAATCCCAGGGAACTACTAATAACTACAGAGGCGGACTCTTCATCTCTTCATTACCATTCTTGTTAATCCAGTGAATCCGATCATAGAACAACCATACAACCCCAAACCACAAATCAATCTTGGCTTTGTTCAGTTGACGGGACCCAAAAAAATAACCATTTTATGTTTTGTTTTTCTGCATACGTATTCAATTGGTGTAGAAAAATGTGAATCATAAGATAACAGTTTTTGGGGTGGAAACATTTTCCTGCAAATAGATACTGATAAAAAATATAAGATTATCCATCAAGAGAAAAATAAAAACTATATCTTTTATTAACTTTCTTGTAAACTAAATAACATCAATTCCTTTATGTTTTCTTTTCTTCACTTTTGAATCATTTTTTCAGAAAATCTTTTGACATCGTAGAATCACTACAGCCATGAAACCATCACATTCGAAGTAAAGATTTTCCCTTTCGAGGGAAAAAAACCTTTTGAATCTTCGTCAAATTCGAATAAAAAAACTGTTTTATGAAGGCAGTTGAGTCGTTGTTTTTACATCACTTCTTCCAACAATTTTTCAAAGGGCTCAGCTTTTCCTCCACCAATCGTGTTTCAGCTGGCTTATTTTATTTATTTTTTCTTTTAGTAATTTTTTTTATCGTTTAATCAACCTATTATATTTTTTTATCTCCTCCACCGAGACGAGTTAGAAAAGTAAAAAATTGATCGAATATAAAAAAAATCAGAAAAGACAAAAATGAACTAAAATAAACCAATAAGTCAAATTTTATGTTGCTTGTGCAGAATGAAGCTTGTGCTCCTCACTTAGTCACTTATTTGAATGTGTTTGGAAACAGTTGGATAGTAATTATTTGATGGTCCTCGACCACTGAGTTAACTTAGGTCCTGGTAAACTCATGGTCGGCCATATAGAAAAAATATGGGATCTAAGGTCCCACCGTGTTGAAACCCACCTCCTCAATTTGGAAAGGCACCTCGTGCCTCACTTTTTTGTATCTAAATGAACAAATCAACTAGGTCCCATGCACCATACATTAGCAATGAAGCTAAGTCCACATGTTTTCGAATTATTCCAAAACTTTCTGGAGTATTGAAGATCCTCCTAGAACCTTTTTGGACCTTCTAATTCTAGTTCTCCACAGCTGTTGGCCTGTTCCACGTTATAGATTTTTCCAGGATTTCCTAGAAACTATCATGAGCTATTTTAGTTGTGTTAACCTCAAGTGGGAGAATGCGTGCGATGTATTTGATGAAATGCTTGGGTCATGGCATCACTATGTATTTGATGAAATGCTTGGGTTGTGGCATTCTCCCCACCCAATCTGGTGACGTTCTTATCACATCTCCATTGTTGAAGCTTCGAATCAAGTCTTCTTATACTCGTAATTCTTCTATGGATTCCCAAGTTGCCTCGTTATTCGGTAATCCCTTCCACTTCACCAAATACTCATGGCTTGGTTGGTCATTCTTCTTTCCAATGACTTGCTGCCCAAGAATACACTTCGCGTGCCGCTTCTTTCCACTTGCTTTCTCTATTTTTGTTGGTAACTCCTTATGTGGCTTTTCATGGCCCCTTGTATGGTGAGTGCTTGTTGCGTTGCAACATACTTGATATTGTGATCCACCTCCCTCCTTGACGGATGTTGCTTGTTCTTTCCCTTGTGATCACCCCCACAAATTGCGATGAAGTGCTTCATTGTCAGGACACTTCATTGCTAGGATGCTTAATTACCAGGATGCTGGTAAAGATGTGAATGAAAACCAACCAAAAAAAAAAAAAACCAAGAACCACAAAATATCTGCATAGAACAAACATCCACAACTGAGCATGTTATTTTTTTTATAACAGGATGAATATGTAACCAGGTCTGACATTATTAATAGTGATGTTGTTAGCACCTATGGAATCACTTTTTTTTTTTGTTATCCTTTCTACTAGACTTCTTAAATGTTTTTGTTCATATGCTTTTTACTTTCCTGGAATTTACTTTCCATGGAGATTCTCTGAAGGTGCCACGCGCGGTACCCTGCACGCGCTCTCACTGGTCGGCCTTAGAGCTGGCCAGTACATACCAGTCATCAATGGGTTTGGCTAACCTCTCACGTCTGCCAAACCTCTTCGGTCAACCAAGGGTCTGGGCTCCACCAGGGGAGCTCGGATCTGAACCGTATGTCTTTGTGGGTCGAACCCTTGGCTAGGCCGTGTCATATATTTCCCCATCAGTGGTCTCCTATTCCTGGTCGTTGTCCCACTAGTAAGAGGGACCGAGCGAGAATACAGTTTAAACTCCCGTTTCGTTTACTTGCTATTTGAACGGCCTCTTACTCAGGATGCGGCTTTTGGATGCTCGAAGCGATTGCCGGCTGTTTCCTGGCGTTCTCCTTGACCCTTAGAAATATGGCCTCGATCTCTTCGCTGACACCATAAGCGCGAAGGCTAGCTTTCTTGCTTTCGGGTATCTGCCCTCCCCGCCCTGAAAAGCCTTGCTCGTATAGTAAACCAGTTTCTGTTAGTCATCCACCAGCCTGACCAGGGTCGAGCTCACAACGGTGCTGGACATAGCCAAATACAAGTATAGGTCTTTGTGTGGGATCGGGTTAGATAGCGAAGGAGGTCTTGTCAAATACAATTTTAGCTCCTCGAAGTCCTCTCTTTGCATTCCTCGTTCCTGGTGAAAGCCTTGCGGAGAACTTTGAAGAAAAGAAGGCATTTATCTGTTGCTCTAGAAACGAACCGATTCAAAGCAGCTACCTTCCCCGACAGTCTTTGCACTTCTTTGGTGGTGGATGGGGATCACATCTCCAGGATTGCTTTGATCTTACCGGGATTAGCTTCTATCCCCCTTTGACTGACCAGGAAATTCAGAAACTTGCCAGATGAGACACCGAATGCGCATGTGGCCGGGTTAAGCTTTATTCCATATCTTCATAGGATGGTGAAGACCTCTGCTAAGTCGTCTAGATGTTGATCTGCGTTCCTGCTCTTGACGAGCATGTCGTCAATGTAAACTTTCACATTTCTGCCGATCTGATCCTTGAACATTGAATTGACCAACCGTTGATACGTTGCCCCGATGTTCTTCAAGCTGAAAGGCATAACGCTGTAGCAATACAGTCCCTGCGAAGTCACGAAGGCTGTCTTCTCCTGGTTGGGGGCGTGCAAGAGAATTAGGTCGTACCTAGAAAACGCGTCCATGAAGCTTAAAAGCTCGTGTCCTGTCGTGGAATCTACAAGGAAGTCAAATCGTGGGAGTGGATAACTATCCTTGGGGCAAGCCTTGTTTAGATCAGTGAAGTTTGTGCACATCCTCCATTTGTCGTTCTGCTTCTTAACCATTACCACATTGGCCAACCAGTCGGGGTACACTGTTTTCTTGATGAAGCCCGCGGCCTTCAGTTTGTTTACCTCCTCATGTATAGCTTCCTCCCTCTGCTTGGCAAATACCCCTTGCTTCTGCCTTATTAGCTTTCTAAGTCGGATCTACATTTAGGTGGTGGACCATGATTGCTGGATCGATCCCGAGCATGTCGTTGTTGGACCACGTGAACACATCTTTGTTAGTAGAGGGAAACCCCTCCAGGGGTTCTCTCAGGTGATTTGGCAATTGGGTCCCTACCTTAAGCGTTCGAAGCTGATCTTTCGAGTCTATGCATATGTTCCTCTACTCCTTTGTTGGTTCAGCTCTTTGTAGATCCTGCTCCTCCCAGACCTCCATCTCCTCTATGCTTAAAGCTTCCCTGGAGGTATATTCCTTGAGTGAGGTGACGTAACACTCCCTAGCTGATGCCTGGTCTCCTCTGGTGTACCCAACCCCGTGCTCTGCCGGGAACTTGACGAGGAGATGATATGTGGAGGTTACTGCATGGAATTGGTTGAGGGCTGATCTGCCCAGAATGACGTTGTAAGTGGATGGTGTGTCTACGACCAGGAACGTGAGCAGCTTAGAACACTTCTCTTTGCCATCCCCTATCGTGACGGGGAGCTAGATGGACTCGAGTGGGTAGACTTTTTCACCAGCAAAACCCACCAAGGGTGACAGCATGGGCTAGAGCTTGTCTCTCCCCACCTTCATCTGATTGAATGTGTCACGTCGCTGAGCGCTTTCCTGCTCTGGTCTGCGGGGTTCCCTTTTTCGCCTTGGGTGCTTTTCGGGCAGAAAACGATCCAGCTTCCCTTGACTGATCAATTTTTCTATCTGGTCCTTCAGATCATGACAATCTTTCGTGTCATGCGTGTGATCCTTGTGGAACTGACAGTATTTGTTCTTAAAGCGCTTCGTGAGGGGAGTTTTTAGCTTACCGGGCCATTACAGATCCGGGTCTCTCTTGATATAGAGTAAGACCTGTTCAGTAGGGTGTTAAGGGTGGTGTAGTGCCTGTACCGAGTATTGTCTGATTGCCTTGTGGTTGATCGGACCGCATGTCCTTTGTCTAATCGGTTATCTTCTTTCTTTCTCGCTGATCTAACTCCCTCAGTCTTTTTTTCCACCTGAGCAGTGGCTCCTGAGACTTGGAATGTCTTGCATCTACCGTATCTTCTGCATTCACGTGTTTCTAAACCTTCAACATGAGCTCAGTCATATCCGTCGGGGGAGTTTTCGACAAGGAAAAGAGAAAGCGGGACGATAAGAGCCCCCCATGAAGGTTGTTAGGGCGACCTTGTCATCCACTTCGTCCACCTGAAGTGCCTCGTGATTGAAACGATTAACACATTCTCGGAGACTTCCCCCTTTGCCTGCTAGATGTTCAGTAGGGAGGTTGCTGGCTTCCGGTGCCTCTGTCCACCTATGAAGTGACTCACGGATATCTTGTTCAGTTGGGGGAATGATTCGATGGAGTTCGGCTTTAGCTTAGAGAACCAAATTCTGGCTGGGGCCTTTAACGTGGTTGGAATCGCCCTACACATAACTTCCTCCGGAAGAGCGTGAAGATACATCATGGACTTATAAGTGTCCAGATGATTCAAAGGGTTTAAAGTGCCATCAAAGAGATCTATTTGGGACATTTTGAATTTTGGAGGAAGGGGAGTCGCCATGATTGCTGAGGTGAATAGGGATCCTGTTTTATGCATTAGATCATCCAAGGTAGAGGGGGTTTTGTCCCTAATGGCTTGCATCATGTCATTGATTTGGGCCTTTACCTCGCGTAGTTGCTCATTCCAAGCTGTTGAGACATCGGAGTTGTCCCTTGCATTCTTTAGCTTGTCTGGGTGTCGTCACCCAGGGGGAAATCGCCAAGTTGATTTGACTCGCCACTTCTTCTGCTCCACCATCACCAAGTGGTAAGTCACGAGCTACACTCACACGGTCGTTGTTCCTCTGCTTCTTCTGCTCCCTCGTGCTGCCGCTGTGGCTTGGGAGGGGTTGGGACTTCACTATGTTCTCTCACCTGCTGCAAGAGTTTCTTGTTCCGTTGGACTAATTGAAAGATCCCCTTAGTAAGGTGTTGGAATTGTTGCTGCATTGGATTAGATTGGGGATGGCCTTCCTGTACCCCAGTGGTGGAATCCAACCGTGCCCGATTCTGCTCCTTCGCCATTGTTCTCGTCTGAACCATCCAATAGATAGAACACCAAAAAGAGAAAGAACGTTCAACTTCTCTGAATTGAACAGGTTCCCATAGACGACGCCAAATATTGATACTAGATCTAGGAATGGGCCTCTACGGTGCTCTAAGGACCTGACAAGAGTAACCAACCGTTAGGGGGGTGCCGGAGGGGGTTCCGGCATGACCTCTTCCACGGTCAAGTTAGGTTTTCGATAGAGTAAGCTCCAAGGTAAAGAGAAACCGTTAGAGAATGAATCTAGAAGCGTACCTCATCCGTTTATGGCCCCTTTATAGCGTGGTGGTGACACGTGGCTGGCTAACCACGTGAAGGCCGTTGTGCCCGAATCTGTGGGGATTCTCTGAAGGTGCCACGCGTGGTACCTTGCACGCGCTCTCACTGGTCGGCCTCATAGCTGGCCGGAACATACTGGTCAACAACGGGTTTGGCTGACCTCTCAGCCAAGGGTCTGGGCTCCACCAGGTTCTTTGCATCTTGCTGTGGTGGTGGGTACAATTGTTGAGGGATTAGAGGGAGCCATTGATGAGGATGAGTTTTCTTGGTCTGGTTGTTGGTAGGTTTTGACTGAGAAATCATACACAGAAGAAATTAGGTGGAAAGGTTATTATTTAATTGAGGGGTAAAATTGTAAAAAAACATATTCTGTTAACGGCGTTAACTTGAAAAGACTGACAGAGGAGGTCAGTGTCATTTCAGAAATTTCAGGAAAGGTTCTTAAAATAAGCTTAAACTTCCAGAGAGGTAAGTGTAATTTACCCTAAATTATAATAAATAAAAACTCTATACAATTTGCAAAAAGTTTTTAAATAATTTGATAGAAAAATAACACGATTCCATGCATGAAGAACTCAAAAGTCAAAACGGTTGATGAAAAAAAAAGTTTACAAAAACTTAAATGGGTTAGATGGGTTATGTTCTGATTTTGCGGGTTCAACACTAACTTAACCTATTTATTAAACGTGTTATCAGGTCGTGTCACATTTAACTGCGTGTTGAAAAATAGTCAATTCTAACTCTCTAACTCCGTGTAGGGTTTGAGTCGACTTGTCGTGTCAAAAACTTTCACCCCTAATTTGCATGAATTTAAAATAAGCAAACGAATTGTCAAAGGCTTAGTTTGGTTGCATAAATAAAAAGATTTCATCTAGAATTAACTAATATATAAGATTTTTCATTTTGATTTATAAATTAATTCAAGTATCTTTAGACACTAAACAAAGCATCAACGAATTTCTTTTTATAATACTACATTAGGCCATCCATTATTTTAGAAGAATTTATCAAATTCAATTTTTCATGTAATTTAAAAGGCATTTTTTGTATTTTTACTTAATAACCGAGATTAATTTTTTGACTGAACGAACACAATCCATATGTTTTCGACAACCAAACAATAGTACAATACATTAGTAGAAAGAATCGCCTTTCTTAGAACAACTCCAACATACTCTTCAAAACATAGTTGTTGGCTATTGTACAAAATGGTTGTCTTATTTTGAAGCTCCAATGACCTATTTAATTGGCTCTATGTCGGTACGATCATTCATAAAATCGATGCTCAAATTTTGTCTGAAGTCAGAGAATATGCTGAAGAATTGCCTCCTTTCTAAGATGTTACGTCCCAAACTCCAGGTCACGTGAAACACCCATAAACAACCAGATAAAATACCCAACCCGATATGTACTCACAAATTGAAGTATACATGCATTTAATATATCTTTCAAAAAGGCTTATATTATACGGTTCCAACACCAGAAAACATGTTATAAGCATACATGATCAAAGAGCTAAAAGGAAGATTACAGATCTTCCGCCCCCAACCGGTACCTTCGGATCAACCTGCGTGATCGGTACCTGAAAAATATTTCAGATCTCACACCGTGAGCTAAAACTCAGCAGAAACTAGACAAACTTGAAATGTAAGCTAAACATGCTAAGAAACAATGTGCGATATTTTACTCTCTTTCAATCTTTAAAACAGTTTTCACAAACAAACGGGATGTAAGGATAGGAACAATTTTTTTTAACTCACAAGAGCCTCGAAAATGTTGTGAAAATGATTTTGTTTCATGACTCACAAGAGTCTTAAAAACAGTTTAAAATTAGTTTTATCCATCCCATCATGCTTCACATGGAATCTATGTACCTTCTTGGGTTTTCACCGAGGGACCGCAGCCCCAACTAATGCACATTCTCGGACTTTCACCGAGGGACCGTAGCCCCAACTAAGGCATCTTCTCGGACTTTCACCGAGGGACCTCGGCCCCAACTAAGGCCTTGTTAACCAAAGTTAACAGTCACAGAGCCACATATCGATCTATCGCATTTCATACACATATGCATAAATAAATCAGGGTTTAATGCATCAGATAACGACACATGTTACACATGAAAACCGTTCATAAATAAAACTAGAGTTAATATGCACAAAGCCACGTATAAACTTCACATAACAGCGCCACACACCACATAACCCGTCACGACATCCGATGCCACACGCTTGACAACCAACAACTCATAGAACAAGACCTACCCGAAAATCAACACCAAACCCTCGAAACCTCGGTTTCACAAACGTTCTCACAAAACCCCGCTTTTTCCTAAAACCCCTTTTTTAGAAAAGAACCGAGGGCCCAAACACGCCCCACACCAAACCGTGCATCGGCACCACACTAAACTAACCCACGTCACTCCCGAGGACGACCACAAAACACAAACAAACACCACGGTCCCACCACGACCATCCAAAACAAGAAACGACAAAAACAAAAAAAGAAAACGATTTTGAACCAAAAACCCGCTTTATCGAAACATAACTCGATTTAATGCATTTTAAGATGGTAAAAACACACAAGATTACATGTAGCACCCGTATATGACATGAGAGTATAGTATTCTACCTCGTTAAATCAAAAATTCGACGCCTCGATTTATGTGCAAAAATCAAATTTCGTCGGAATAAAATTCTATCCGGATGAATGCGTAGCCCCCGATGCTGATAGTAAAGATCAACTGTTGGATCGTTGAAAATCGAGCTCCGGGCCCCCGAGAAGTTAGAGAGAAAGCAAAGCTTCCGTTGGAAAGAAAAAAGGAAACTTAGCCAGGAAGTTTTTCAAAAATATCTTCATAAATATCTAAAAGCGATATTTATAGGCACCCGAAAATATTTTCTTTTTTTTTAAATTCGCACCACAATGCCCAACGGCTCCAGGAACCAACCTCACATGCGTATCTAAGCCCGAAGGTGCATATAAACACATATGAACATGCTTAAACGAAAACGGCAAACACGCGTCGAAAAAACGCCGAAAAAGAAAACAGATCAGGGTCTCATAATTCTACTCCCTTAAAGGAATTTCGTCTCCAAAATTCAGCACAAGATCAAAAGAAAACAACACTTCTCATAGAACAAGAAAATAGTGATACTAAAATAGTACCCTACTCTTTTAGAATTTATCGAATCTAACCGATCATGTTTGTGCTATACACGGATTTTATACGTACCTCGTAGAAAATAAGGACTAGTAACTAGAAAGTAAACGTAATGATACAAAAATTGGATTTCTACAATTAAACAAGTAGATAAACTTGCATAAAATATTTTGGCATA
>JAULJZ010121831.1:0-28463 GCA_032270985.1 Heliamphora pulchella
ATCTTGTATTCAAATAACATTTTAAATATTCTAATTTTTATAAAAATCTTGAGATTTTGTTAAAAATGTATTTTTTTCATAAAATTCTATTAATCACTTTTTATAACTATATTTTTCATAAAAGAGCATATTTTATACTTTAATTCACAAAATAATTTACAATTAACCAAACAATTCTCTAATGGTAAAAATACCAAGCAATTAAACTCAAAACACCCCCCCAAAATTAAACTTTCAAAAAACACACACACTCACACAAACACACTCACAACGCCTAATTAATTTGATATTTTTTTAATAAATAAAAGTATACATCTTTTAAAAAAAAGATATATACTTTTAAAAGTATACTTCTTTTATTTACTTTTTTAATAAATAAAAGTATACATCTTTTAATTTGATATTTTTTTAATTAATAAACTTCCCAACAAACTTTATAAGATTAATTATTTAAATCATCAAAATAAAATACTACAAGTATTATAAAAAAATAGAAATATCTCTATCTCTATTTACTACCACTACCAACTAAATATAATTGTTAATATTAAATATATAAAAGGGTAAAAATGTCAACTTTGAACAAAAAAGTAAAAAAGTTAGCTTTTTATCCAAACAACCAACTTAAAAACGTAATTGAAAAAAATGAAAAAAAATATAAATATAAATAAAACTTTTAATTTCAATTTATTAGTTAAAAATGCAAAAAAAAAACTAACTTTTAAGTTAGTTACCAATCGGAAATATCTCAGTTTTTATTAAAACGTGATTAAAAAATATAAATAAAACTTTTAATATCAATTTATTATCCATATAAGATGATATGTACTTTTTTATCTCGATTTTTAAAAAATTGAGATATTTTTTTATTACACCACACATCTAATATCGTACCGAACAGTATATTGATTTTTTTATTTGTACAATACGTATCATTGTCGGTAATATACCGTGTCCCGTTTAAAATTATAAATTTATAATTTCAAATATTAAAATTTATGCCTATTAATTTAGATTAAAAATTAAAAATAAAAATTATGCATTAGAACAAGCAAACTCAAACAAAATCATCCCAGCTCCAGTAACAAATCATACATTAGAATATATGCCAACTAATTTTTAAAAATATTTTTTGGTATTTAAAAAATTCAAATTTAGAAAAAAAACATTTAACAAATATTTTTTTTGAATATTTTTTTAAAAAATAAATAAAAAAATAAAAACAAAGTGAAACAAAGCAAATAAAATAAAAAAAAGTTGTTTTTAGTTGAAAAATAGTAAAAATTGAGAGAGAGAGAGAGAGAGAGAGAGAGACAAAATGAGAAAATCAAAAAAAAGATTAATAGAATTAGGACAAAATCACTGACATGGGAGGTTAGTGAAATTTCAGAAACGGTATCTGCTTTTGTCAGAAACCAAAATGGTGGTCATGTAATTTACCTATTTAAATATTAACAATAAGATTTTGTTTTACTATCGGTTTTAACTCGGCTTAAAGTTAGTTTTTTGGATTTTAGCTTAAAACTAAAAAAGCTAAAAAAATTTCATTTTTAACTCTCAATTTTTAGTCTATTTGCTTTTAAGTTTTTTGACTTTTCTCACAATAATTTTCAATTTTACCCTTCTATATATAAAATTAAACAAATTCTAACCAAATAATCATACCACAGCTTATTTAGGTTGAAGGATAACTATGAAAATTTACATTGAATTTATTTTACATTTTGACTTAAAATAGCTTAAAACCAAAAACCCGATTTAAATGCAGGTTACCAAACAAACTCTAAATAATATAATCTTCTACTCATATTGTGTCTGTCTGCGCGCGCGTGTGTCCGTCTGTCTTTATTTTGGAATATATTTTTTTTGTTTAATTATTTTATTTTGCTTCTTTTAATTTTTAGTAATTATTTCATTGTTTAGTTAACGAATGTAATTTCTTGACATTTCTCAATGAGATAATTCAAAAAATTAATTTTTTTTAATAAGAAAAATAAAAATATTTATAAAGATATAAATAAGTCAAAATAAGTTAATAAGCCGGATTTTATATTGCTTATTTATTTTAGTGATTTTTTTCATTTTTTAATAAAAAAAATTTTAGCTTATTTTATCGAGATAATTCAAAAAAAAAAAGCAAAATATTACTAAAAAATTAAGAAAATAAACATTAAGAAAGGTTTCCAAAAAAAGGGCAATGGATATGTGTATTTATTCCTATACAGAATTATCCTATTGGAACAAGTGTTGTTTCCGATTCAAACCAGTGTGGCGGTAGTTAGTTAATTTCGGAAGTTTAATCCATTCCAAGATTTTTATCTGTATTAGTATGTAGATATATAGATAATTTTTTTTTTTAAAAAAAGGCCATGTAATAAAAATAATTATATAATAAATTATAAAAATAAAATATATTAATTATAGATTATGGGAGTTCAAGAATAATGAAATTCAAAATAAAAAATAATAAATAGAAACAAATGTTGGTAGTTATATAATTACTCTCATAAGTAAGTTTTAAAATCTTTGTGTAATGTTCTTTACAAAATTGTTGCAAAGACCGTTGCTAATAGATTCAAGCTGATCCTTCGAGATGTGATTTATGAGACTCAAAGTGCATTCACTTTAAGGGTACTGATAACAGACAACATCTTGGTAGCTTTTGAATTTTTTTATTACTTGAAGAATAAGAGAACTGGCAAAAAGGGGTTTATGGCACTAAAACTCGACATGAGCAAAGCCTATGACCGAGTCGATTGGTATTTTTTGGAGAAGATGATGCATGCAATTTCTGGGTCTTGAAGAGGGACTTATCAAACTGTTTATGAACTGTGTCACAACTTTTCACTATAAAATTTTGGTGAATCGGCAATCGTCTGCTACCATCAAGCCAGCTAGAGGATTAAGGCAAGATAACCCGCTATCACCCTATCTATTCCTTATTTGTGCAGAAGGTTTCTCGGTCCTAATGAGAAAGATGGAACAAGATGAACTCATTCATGGTATCAAAATCAAAAGACGAGGTCCCATCATCTCCCACTTCTTTGTAGATGATAGCCTTTTATTTTGCAAGGCAAAGTCAAAAGAAGCGCAAGCAATCAAAGATGCTTTGAGAAAATATGAAGAAGTCTCAGGTTAGCAGATAAACCTTGATAAATTTGCCATCTCATTCAGCAAAAATGTGTCAGCCTTAAGTGTGTCAAACATTACCAATCTGTTGGCCATTAATACGATGGATGAATAAGGGCAGTATCTGGGATTACCGACTATGTTTGGAAGATCGAAGAAAGAGATCTTTAGAAATATCAAGGACAGAGTTTGGAAACTCATCTAAGGATGAGGGGAAAAGCTACTTTCTCAGGCAAGGAAGAAAGTTCTGTTAAAGAAAGTAGTCTAAGCAATCTCTACCTACTCTATGTCAATCTTCAAATTACCTCCACTTTATGTGATGAACTAGCAGTGTTAATGGTCAAATACTGGTGGGGGGAGGGGGTCAGATAAGCAAGAAAGATACGTTAAAAGAGATGGGATGAGTTGTGCAAAAGTAAGTTTTCAGGGGGTATGGGTTTCAAAAATTTTGAGAAGTTTAACCTAGCTATGCTAGCTAAACAAGGTTAGAGAATTCTTACAAGCCCTAACTCCATGATGATGAGATTCCTAAAAGCTACATATTTTCCAAATTGTTCATTCCTAGAGGCGACAGCAGGACCTAACTCCTCCTACATTTGGAAGAGTATTCTATAGGGTAGGAAAATTCTGCTCAAGGGGGTAAGTTGGAGAGTTGGTAATGGGGAAAAAATCAAAGTATTGAGAGATAGATGGATACCAAGGGAATCAACCTTCTAAGTTATTAGCCTGCAACGGATCCTTTCCATTGATATTAAAGTTACTAATCTTATACAGGGAAGAGAGGGATGTTGGAACAAGCCACTCCTTCAACAATTGTTCCTCCCATTCAAATGCGACACTATCAGTGCAATCCCTCTGAGTTCGAGGGGTATAGAAGACAAGCTCATCTGGTATTACACAAAGAGTGAGAGGTACACGGTCAAATCGAGATATCACATTGTAGCTGAGTTGCTAGAGGAACAAATTGAATGCTCTGATCCGTCACAAGCTCGGGCTGTGTGGAAAGAAACATGGTCAGCTAATGTGCCAACACAGAGTGAAAGTCTTTATGTGGAGAGCATACACTAACATCCTTTCGATAAGGGTCCATCTGTGCAAAAGAGATATTTTCCAAATTCCCTTGTGCATCTGGTGTGGAGAGGTTGCTGAGATGGAAATGTACTGCTTAAGAGACTGTTATTTTGCACAAGAGGTTTGGCACCAAACACAAGAGCTGTGAGATTGATTTAAGATGAAAGAAATGGGTGACTTCATTAGTTGGGCAAAAGTAGTGGCGAAAAATCTAAGCCAAGAGGTCTTTGACCTATTCTGTATGATCAACTAGAAATTGTGGTTAGAGAGAAACTCTAAACTTTTGAAAGAAATATCGGTGACCCCAAAGAAGCCGCGTTAAATTTACTTGTTAATGGGGAAGTTATTAGAAGAGCATCGAGCAGGCACGCGGACTGAATGGCCTAAAGGTCAAGCATGCCCAGGTGTGGTAATATGGAGACCCCCGGTGGAGGGAACAATAAAAATCAATTTTGATGTGGCTCGGTGCAAAGAAGGAAGAACATGTTTGAGATTCATTGCTCGAGACAATATGGGAGTGACAATTGCAATGGGTTCTCTATCCTTTGGGAGAACCATGGATTCTAATCATGCGGAGGCAATGTGGTTGATATACGCCTTGAGGTATGCAAAGGAGAGGTTTCAAGCGACTTCACTTAGAGGGCGACTCCATGGTGGTGATTACAACGCTTAATTCCAATGAGGAGATGCAATCCAACATAGGTGATATCATTGATGAAGGGTGTGATCTCCTTCGTTTCTTTTCCAACACTCATTGTTTGCCCATCAAGAGGAGGGAATGAGGTAGCACATGCCTTGACAAAAATGGCGCTATCAAGGGAGGGAACTTACATTGGGACATCGGATTTCCTTTCCTAAGTTTGGGAGTTGGCTTCAAAGGATTTACTAGCCTCTTAGTCTCACTTATTTGTTTCTTTATCCTCTTTTGTAATTCTTGATAAAAAATAATAATAAGAGACCAAAGTAGAGTGTGTTTTTTTTTTAATAATAGTATAAATGTAATATGTATTCTATAATATCTTTGCCCACTAACACCGGGTTAAAACTCAATCCATTCAAAATTATAAATTTTGCAAATTAAAAACCTTTGCATTTGGCAATAGAAAAAATTGTCAATTTAGTTTTCACATAATTTTATCTTCACTATAAGTCTTGTTTGATCGACCTCGACTAGTAAATTTTAAAAATATTAGTTTTATTAAAAATTAATTAATAAATTAAAAGTTATGAAATTTTAAAATTCTCAATTAAAATTGTTACTAATTTACCATAAACTACTTAAATGAAAATAAATTTGTTATAAACAAAATTTATAATTAAAAATCATACTGCTAATTAATCAACTGTTTGTAAAATATGAGGGGCGTGCTGCCAGACCTGGAACCGTTCTGCGCCTAAAAAGGGCAGCACGGTCTGCGCCTCTCTTGGGATAAGTTTGTAAACAAATTTTTATGATTGAATCCGTTTATTACGTAGAATTTGTCAATTTTGTAATTTAAATAAAAATTTATATTGATTCGATATTATTAATTAAATGATTGAGTAACATTTGTTTAACAATTGTTTTTTTAAAATTATAATTTTTATTTATTTATTTATAAAATAACATTAGGAGATCTTATTCAATCAGCTAGCTATAGATATCGAATTAATTTGAATTTTTATATACTTAACAAACTTGACGAATTTTACGTAATAAACAAGTTCGATCATAAAAATTTACAAGCAAACTCATTCCAATCAAGGTGCAATACTGTACTATCCTTTTTAGACGGAGCATAGTCCCCAACCCGGCCCGCCATCTTCAATCGCCTCCCTCAGTTCTTACGCGGGTAACAAATCAAGTTATATAAAACTTCATTTGCACAGTATTTAAGGCAAATTATTAGGTACGCCTAATATAGGCGAGGTTGTATAGTAATTTTAATAAATAAATTATTATAATTTATATTATGTAGGTTATCTTTTGTTTCCCAACAATGTCATGCACTTAAAAAAAATACTTAAAAAATTATACAGAATTTAAATTAGCTAGTTAAGATTAATTTAAAGTGTGTCTCACATCTTATTAAATATAAATCTACTCCGTATAGATCACTTTTAGAATAGTTTTTTTGGATATTTTTTCTTGGTGCATAAAGACTTTTTTTTTATTTCATAATTACTTATAAAAATAAGTTATCGTGTTTTTATCGTAAAATTTATTGTGATGGTATCGTGTTGTTATGGTAAAATTAGTCAGAATTTACATACATTTATCTACTGTAGTGTGTCTTTGACCCCAACGCTGCGAAAAGTTCAACGCGGATTCCAGACTAGATTTTTCTTTGTGATCTGCTCCCATAAATACACCATTCCATGCCCCAAATCCTTCACTCCTCTCAGCCCTTCTGTCTCGCTTTCTGTTTCTCTCGTTCTCTCTCGCACTCTCTTTCGCTCGATCTTTCATGCTCTCTTAGTACTTAGTAGTCGATTTTAAAGCCAACTCTGTGTTGGTTGGCGATGGGGATTGAAGGAAAGAAGAGATATGGTCTCTTGCTGGCGTGCAAGGATTCGGAGTATGTGAAGGAGATGTACGGTGGGTACTTCAACGTCTTCGTCGCTGCCTTGGGAGATGAAGGGCAGATTTGGGATTTGTTTAGGGTTGTGGAAGGAGAGTTCCCAGATTTTAATGAACTCCATAACTATGATGGGTTCGTGGTTAGTGGTAGCCCTTTCGATGCTTATGGGAATGAGTATTGGATCCTCAAGCTTTGCTTCCTCTTGCGAACCTTACATGCCATGAGGAAGAAGCTTCTCGGTATTTGCTTCGGTCACCAGGTATTTTTTTTATTTTTTATTTATAAATTACTTTAACATGCATGCACCAATTATAATTCTATTCTCCTTTAATATTCAGTTTCTTTTATTATAATGTAATGGATAATATATTATATTGATTAATGTTTTTCTCATAATTTTCTTTTGTTGGTGTTAAAGGTATTGTGTATAGCATTGGGTGGAAAAGTTGGAAAAGCTCACACGGGTTGGGATATTGGATTAAGAAAAGTGAGAATTGTGAAAGATTTTTCAACAAGTGCCTTTCTTGATGGCTTGGATGACGTTCCACTGGCCCTCTCTATCATTGAATGCCACCAAGATGAGGTTCCTCTCTCCCACTCTATATTGAATAGAGTTCTGATATTTCATATCAAATATTTATGTTGTTATCAATGATACAATTATAAATCAATCGACATCAAATAATATCCATCAATACGTATGACTTTTCAGGCTGGTTCTAACAATAAAAACAATCGATGCAACAGGTTTGGGAGGCGCCTTTGGGAGCTAAAGTAATAGCATTTTCAGAAAAAACAGGAGTGGAGATGTTTACACTTGGAGACCACATTCTTGGCATCCAAGGTCATCCAGAGTATACCAAAGACATTCTTAACAATCTCATTGATCGACTTCTGATCAATCACTCTATAGAGGTAAAAATAAAAGTAAAATAAAATAATTCCTTTTTGTGATTCTGGATTTCCTTCTACTTCTTTCAGATTTTTTTGGTAGCCCTTTTGATAATCATCTTCTTGTTATTTATTACAGAAAACGTTCGCCGAAGATGCAAAGTCAAAATTGCAAATTGCTGGACCAGATAGAAAATGCTGGGAAAAGATCTGCAAAATCTTTCTTAAGGGGAGATAGAACAAACTACATTACATACAGTTGAATTATTTGGGTTTGTCCTTAGATGGGTAAGCACAAAGAAGTTGCAATGCAGTACGTACGATCGATATGATGATGTTGAAACAAATTTTAAATTGATTGCTTCTTGAGTCATCGTGTCTATTATGAGTTTTAGCACAACCTTAAAACTTGATAACCATTCACAAGAGGCAGTATATGCCACGGCAATTTGTACACTTCAGAATGAATTGGATCACATGGAAATTAATTAATACAAGATAAACTACGTACAGATTGACTATTAGAATGGAGCAATTCATGTATTTGGAGAGTTTTCTGTTTGTTTTTTGTTTTCTTGGTGCTTATTTTTTTCCGAAAAACCCCAAAAATGAATGTTTGTTTTAAAAAGCATGTTCCAAATGTGGGGGCCAAAAATGAATGTTTGTTTTTGCTTATTCATGTGAACTATCATTGTAACGATTAAAGTGAATCATTGGTTCAATAATTTGAATAAAAAATCTAACAACATAACTTAAAATGCCAGCTAAAACCCAAGTTATTAGTAGTTGTCCACAAGTTTCTTTATATATTAGACTTAATTTTTATCTCCCATTGATGTGGAAAGGATATCACAATATCCCCTACTCAAATATGCGATGCCCTCGTCGCGTTGACCCAAATTCTTTTTTTGATTGGAATGTAGACAGTAATCCAATAGCGAATACAGAACAGTCTATTAGCATGCACAATGTATACAACATCGAGGCCTCTAATCCTCTTCAGAGCCTCTACTCTTTTATCTATACCATCATGAAACACTGCATGGGAACTAAGGTTGCTTTGATACCATTTGTAACGACCCAAGTAAAACACTGGTCTAATGACTTAAATAAAGAGCCTAACAATGCGGTCCAAAATGTTTAAGTCTAAGTTATTAGTAGTTGCCCACAAGCTGTTTTATAAATCAGATATAATTTTTATTTTCCACCGATATAGAAGGAGTATCACAATCATTATCCAACTAAGGAATTTTCAAAGAAAATTAATTAAAAGTACCCTAACTTTAGACTTAATAAATAAACTGATACATGTTCACAAAAAAAGGAGATTATGTTCGGTCCAATTTATGAAGTGAATTTTTCGAGTGACTTCCCTTAATATTATTAATTAGTTGAAATTCTCAACTGATAAATTTTCAAAACAAATAATGTACCCTATGGCAATTAGATACCATAAATTAAAATTAATAATTATTTTAATATTTTAAAAAATTTAAATCAAAACTTCAGGGGGAGAAAAAACACCACTAGCAAGAAGGGGAAATGTTTCTTGAAAAGGGACAAAAAAAGGTCCTGAACGGGGAAATCTCAATATATATATATATATATATATATATATATATATAAACTAAAACGATTCAAAGAAAGTGGTAAAAGCTGAGGTCATCACTTCTTCAATCCAGCCTTAAACTTTTTTTGAGAAGAAGGTAATCCATCATTAGTTGCACGTGCACTTATTTTTCAAGTTGAGTCAATTAACATAAAGACGATTTAGTCTGAATCCTTTATTCTTATTTTCGTCATCTTCCGCACCGAATAAGATCGACCATGTTGAGTGCGTGTCTTGTTGGATTTAGTGTTTTAAATTTTTGACATTCACGTTCGATAGAGTGTTTGGACAGTATTGGAATGCAAAAAAAAAAAAAGAGAAAAACAATCACAGAATCTCTGCATACTGTAGAAAAACCGATATAGGGTTTTAACCGATCGAGCGGTGTAAAGACCGCTCAAGCGGTCTGTGCAGAGAAGTAGCTTCGTGTTGATTGTTGCAGTTGCAGGTTGACCTAATTTTTGTATTATATACCAAGGATTTTATGTTCTAGAAACCCTAAAACGTCTTATACATAAGATAGACTCAATTTGGAGGCAATAGAGAGAGTGTAGAGAGATAGAAAAACACTCAGTTTGAGACAACAAATATTGTGAGATTGATAGTGAATCTTGTAATCTATATTTGCATATAGTGGATTGATTATTGTTCTCGTTCATGGACATAGGCAGTCAATCGAATCATGAATATTCTTAATTGATGTGATTGTTGCATTATTTTAGTTGTTTTGTGTGGATTGAAGCCTGCGTAAAAATTCACTGTCCAACTAGTTGATTTGGGGATTCGAGTGTCTAAAAATTCTAACAAGTGATATTGGAGATTATGGTTAATGCTTAATCACTTGATTGCAATAGAAATGCCAAACATCAAATATAAAGTCGAGAAGTTTAACAACAAGAATAACTTTTTCTTGCGAAAAAAGGCGTATACAAGATTTGTTAATCTAATAAGAGGTCTTCAAGGCGTTACTCGATAAATTGTAAATGAATGAATTTGACCAATGCTATTTGCATGGGTTTAGCCACGTGAGATGTGAGGGATCAATTGATGGTGGGCCCCTCAATATTTTAATTATTTTTCTTTTTTTTTCATTTTGTTTGTGAACGCTACAATTTACGGCATATTACTCCACCGTAATATGTAGGTAACGTTAATTACTTGTTAATTTTGATAAATAAATAATCGCAATTCATATTGTGTGAATTATTTATTATTTTTTAATTTTTCAATAAAATTGAGTTATTATATTTCTATTATAAAAATATGTTATCACGATATTGAGTTGGAGTACCACGGGTAAAATTGTCACATTGTATTCTGGAATCATAGGTTATAATTACTCACATTATATTGATGTGTATTTTTAATTGAGATATGTTTGTCATAACAATAATATCATAATGACTAAGCTAATATAGTAAATGATGTGGTCCAATAATAAACGTATATAAATATATTGTGCAAAAAAAGGTCTAGAATAATCACAAACAAACACAAATAAACAAATTTTACGTGATTCAGCAATTTGTTTACGTCCACGAGTAATAGAATTCAATATATAGAGAAAGAATTTACAAATCACTCGACTCTCTCACAAATTCTTTCTCTCAAACAAAACGTGCACACACCAAATAATCTGAGCATATAATCATATTTATAGGACAAAAATAGAGACCTAATCTAATCCTACTTGTGCTAGTAGAGTTCAAAACTTATTAAACTTATGCAAATCCACTTTATTGAGAACTCTTTAAAAATCAAATTGATGTGAATAAAACTCAGTAACCATGATAGCCTAAAAGTCCAATCCAACTGAAATAAGATTTGAATCAAAATTTTCAACAGTCTCCACCTTGGCGAGAATTCATCTCTCAAACAAATCAGCATACCAACGTCGCCACCAAATGCACTAAAAGTGCTCAAATTTCTAAATCAAACAAATTAACAGATAAAATCTATATCCAAATGCGCTTCGTAGCACCAAATTTATCTTGGATAACCAAAACTTCAAATCAAACTTATTGACAGATTGATGACGTCTCCAAATGCGTCCTAAAATGTCAATTTGCACCCAAATGTGTCAAATTTCAAAACTTGAACAAAATATAGACAAATACATAGATCGCGTCTAAATCAAATGTGAGCCGAATAGAGCAGTTACTCAAATTATCAAATTTTGTCAAGTTCAAGCCGTATTCATTAAATTTGATTGAAATGATACATCTTGTCATTCAAACTGTCAGCATATTCTTCACCAACAAATGCAACTTGATAACTAACACAAAATTTATCTATTGAAAAATTTCATCTGAGAACAAATTTCACTTGAAGATCAAATTGCTCATAATGGACAAAATAAATTTCTCCAGATAAACAAAAATAAATTCCTTCTGATGAACAAAATAGACAGTATTATTTGCCACAAAACCTTCAAACCTTGACTTCTTTAGAAGATTTAAAGATATGATCCTTGAAATATAAATTAATGATACAAATAACCAACCCAAACCCAACAAACAAAACCTGGCCTCAACAGTTTCAGTTATCAATTTTTTTTTAAGCTCCACCACAAATAATTGCTTTTATGGTCCAATAGGATAAAACAAAATTTAAGAGGCAAAACTAATTAAATCTAATATCGTGATTGAATTCGGAACAACAAAAAACATTAAGAACCACTCTAACCCGACAAAAAAAGCAACACAAAAAATAATAAATCGACCAAAAAAAATTGAGCAAATTTTTACTAGTTGTGCGGAATGCTTATCTGAGTGGATTGGGCGCGCGGATCACAGATCATAAAACGTGTGGAGCTATTTTCCTCTCACTGAATCAGTAGCAAATCATAATAATGAAATAAGGGTGCATTTGGCATATTCAAAATATGAGCAGAGACTTAAATAACGTTTGACGGTGCATTCGAACTCTATTTTTGACATATAATATACCGTTAAAATCCTCTCGACGAGACGAACCTTTTAGTATATTCAAAAATAATTTTTGATCACTTCAAGTTCTGAGCAGAAGGCAAAAAATCAACTTTAACCAAAACTCTAATACCATTTGTTGTGTAAAAAAGGTTCAGAATAATTACAAATGAATGCAAATAGACAAATTTTATGTACTTCATCAATTTGCCTACGTCCACGGATGATAAAATTCAATATATGGAAAAAAATTATAAATCACTCGACTCTCTCACAAATTCATTCTCTCAAACAAAACTTGTACACACCAAATAATTTGAGCATACAATCATATTTATAAGAGAAAAATAGAGACTTAATTTAATCTTACTTGTGCTAATAGAGTTCAAAACTAATTAAACTTGTACAAATTCACTTTATTCATAACTTTTCAAAAAATCAAATTAATGTGCATAAAATTTAGTAACTATGGTAGACTAGAAGTTTATTTCAATAAATATAAGATTTGAGCCAAAATTTCCAACAAAATAAAGTTCTACTGGGTCACATCAATGCTTGTGATGTGCTACTTCATATGGGAAATTCGTTTCATCACTCTAGTATTATTGTCATAAATTCTCTTAATATAAAATTATGTTTCTTCTAGTTATAATTATCCCTTAATGTTGGGTTATTTATCATTTAAAATTATGAATATATAGTGTATTTGTATTGGTTGAACATATCTCATCGACATACGAACATGATATTCTCTAGCTACTTAATACACATGCATTTCATACGTAATTTATCTAAAAGTTGAAAAATTATTAAATATTTTGACATTATAGCGTGTCACATGTTTACAATAGGTGCTACTAAATAATAATAATTATTCTAATCAATCAATAATAATTTGAAATAGGTGCTACTAAATTTTAGGGGTTTCGGCCAAATGTCCATAATAAAGATATTGTAGTACCATTACTCAAAAAAAAATGTGACTTATAAATTTTATTAGGCCAAATTGAATAAAAATACTCATATTACTCGATTTCTAAATTATATCTCCATCTCACATCTATCGTTTTGGCGATTGCCATTGAATACGATCGGCAATTGGCTTACGTGAGCCTCTTTGATAAATTTTGACAACTGTTTGATGACTTCTCCAACGACTTTTATTAACTCCTTAAGATAGAAAAAAGTTTTCGGGTTCGAATATATAAAAAAACTAAAACGTACATGCATTTACTATTTTATATGGTGATGGTGGTAAAATGAGCAATAGTGGTGAATATAGTATAATTAATTTTATAATGAAAAGAGAAATTTTGTTGTTCGTGTACAAGAAATAGCGAAAATTTCTCTTTTTATGTGATTGGCAATGAAGTGAATAGTAAAATTTATATATTTTGTATGCCGCCGAAGCTGGCCAAAAATGTCGCCAAATGGTCATTGAAAAACAATTGTCTGTTGTTGGTTGGTGGGCAGATAAGATAGATAGATATTTGAGAAGTTTGCCTCATTAAAATGTTAAAATAATTAATTTTAAATTTTTAAAAATATAAAGATGAACTAAATACAGGACTGGACCATTGACCACTTTCTTAAAAAAAAAAAAAAAATTATCAAATTTTAAGTGGGTTTGTTTCGCATCATGTTCTCTCTTAAAAGTCATAACAAGATTTTGTCAAAAGTTTTAACCGGCATTCTTTCACATCATGTTCTCTCTTAAAAGTCATAACACGTTAAAAGCATAAAATAATTCGAGAATGAACATAACCAAAGTTCTCATCCAAGTTCTTTCTCTTGACTGGGGAAACACATTTTTGAATGCTTAACTACATATATATAGTTGCTATTAATACACTCGGATTGTCTAAAGACTACACATGATTGGTGGTGTTTGTCAAAACCTTTGCTAAATAGATATTTTTTTATTTTTTATTTTTTATATATTTTTTTTATAATTTTTTTTAATTTTTTATATTTTTTTTAGATATTAATCATCACAAAAAAATCGGAAAAAATAACAAGAAAAAAATTCAAAAAAGACCAAAAATAGGTATTTTTGACCAAAAATAACATTTTTTTGTCTTTAATAATTTTATTCAAATTTAGTTTTTATATTTGATAAGAATCCAAAATGTAAAAAAGTTTATGTCAAAATACATCAACAATTCAGAAAAGATAAACAAATAGCTATTTTCCGTAACTATGACGAATATCACCAATTAATCACACAAAAATTGATTTATCAACATAATTTTCATACAAGTAATTCACATATAATAATGTGACAGTAATGGGTATACTTTAAAATGGAACGACTAAAAATAATGATTTTTGTATATATTACGTGTCACGTTAATATATACAAAAATTATGTTTTATATAATATAAAAAGTAAAGGAAAGGAGCTACGGCAAGTATCACCCAACAAAATTTTGAGAAAATATATATATCTGAGAATCTGCTCTTGATTGTGTAATTGTTATTTATAAATCGTGTTTAAAGGTATTTAATTATCTAATTTTAGTAATTTATGAGAAAAACATAAAATAATATTAATAATTTCATAACGAGTTAATCAGTTAATTTTAAGACACTTGACTAAAATAAGAATTTGTTAGTTTGTTAATTTATTGATATAAAAATGACAAGATAAAGATAATAAAAGTAAAATTTAAATTATTTTTTATTAAATTAGTAAAAGGAGAAATAATATTAATGAATATTTTTGTTTTAAAACTTTTTTTTTTTACATAAAAGAACACGAGAAATGAGAGAAAACAAAATGAAAAGTCAAGATTGTTTAATTTTAAGCATTTTATTTTTAATACCTATAGAAATATCATATCAAGTGATTCTATTTATATATATATATATATATATATATTTTTTTTATGAATTTGAGTTATAATATTCAATAAAGAAATTCATTATAAATGCGTTAGAACAAAAGAACAAGGTAATAATTTCAACATAATGAGATTAGGTGTATTGATATTATATTTAGGAATAAGTTATATCATTATACTTCATGCTCATAAGCTTAATCTTTGAAATTCAAATTTGGTTTTGGACTTGGACCATGTCTTGGGAACAATTCTAGTACATATGTCACATGGAAATTAATCTACATATCGGAATTATAATAGGATCGGATGTTTTCATGTCTTATTACCATATTAATTCTTTAAAAATTGAGAAACAAGAGAAGACATATTAAGAGACAAATTTATTATGAATATATTTACGAAAAATAATTTATATCATAAATTAATTTAATAAAATCAGCATGATATTAAAAATTATATATATATCTTTTAATCTTATATATTTAGTATAATTCATCTAAATAAAATACTTAGGAATAAATTATAATATTTTGGAAAACAATTGCTCATTATTTAAGAACCACAGCAATAGTAGTTTTCTATTTAAACTTAATTTGTAGGACTAAAAGTTTATTAAAATTAAAATTAATTACTCTTAGTTCTCCATGATAAAAATATGAGAGTTGCTAGCCTTACCGATGGCTTTTATCGAAAATTTTTACCGAAAAATTTGAGAGCTGCTAGACTTTCTGTTTTTTAGTTTTTTTTTATTATTTTTTTATTACTTTTTTTTACTATCAAAAATTAAAAGATTAATACAAAATATGAAAAAATTTCTCATTTTTTTAATTTTGTTACTTATTTTAGAAAATAGTCACTTTAAAATTTTTATAAGAATTTTTGTTGTCTTTAGTGAACTTTTTTAAGCGGGGTAATTTTGGATTGAGATTTTCATGTGAATAGTAGTATGATGAATAAATAAAAAAACTGATCCAATACGTAATAGTTCGAACATTCGTAGAAGAAAAAAAAGAATTGATTTACAGCCTAAAAGAAATTGAAACGAAAATAGAGGTGCGCACACATACATTTGTGCTTTGATAATTTTCGGTGAATATTCACTCGATACTTTTATGAAGTTGATTCTGGACCATTTGGCCTAATAATTGTCCACACAAACACAAGATCAAGCAAAAAAAAATTGAATTAGAGAATTGCCTTACAAGCAAATGACGAAATCTGATAAATTAAACCAGTGAGAATGTTCTCACACACATACCAATGAGAATGTTCTCACAGTTGTTAACACTGAGAATATTCTTACTGTTTTTAACATTGAGAATGCTCTCAGTATTTTTTACTTCAGAAGCAATTAATTTATTATTTCGGTCTTTTTTTAATATATTTTTATAATCGAAACTATTTATTATGTAATATTTATTAAATAAATTATTTTGATAAAAAATTAAATTAATTAGACATTAATAGATTTGTGAGTAGATCGATCACATTTGTTGAAATATAAATGAATGGTAATATAATTTTATAAAAAATAATGATAAACAAAAACAATCAAATCATGTAGTTAAGAATATTCAATTAATTTAATTTTTTATGTTAGAAATAAAATTAATAAATACTACAAAATAAATGGTTTTATTATAAAAATATATTAAAAATATAATATATAATATTTTTTTGGCTATAATTAAAGTATAAAAATATTTAAACAAAAATTCGGTCAAAAATTTCGGTTGAATTCTTCCGGAGGACTAACTTTCCCGTAAAAATATATATATTTTCTTTTAGACTTGGAATTAAAGGCCTAAATTTATGCTGAAGTGAGAACGAAACCAGTCGGGGAGGGTGAAAGTCAAATTTTATATATCAAATTTCAACTAGCCTTCTTGAAAGTCATAACATATTAAAGGCACTAAATTATTCGAATATTAACATAACCCAAGTTCCTGTCCAGATTCTTTCTCTTGACTGGAGAAAACATTCTCGATTACCTACTGCAAATAATAATGTGTTCGAAAGTGACTACAGAGAAATTGTAAAAATAAATTAAAATTTTGAATTTTATGGACTTGAGGATGGGTTACAATTTCTGATACAATTTTTTAAAAAAAAAATGGATCATCTCATTCTTTTATTAAATGTTGACTCTGGTGACTGACAACATATTTTCGAGTCAAACAACGAAATCTACTACAAATTTTGCAAAGCGGATGATGAGATTTGATTGAGAAAAGTCTTTTGGGGTAGTTTTAATCACTAGAGTTCTCTTGGACAATAAGAACATGCACATTTTGCGACACTTTTTCTCAACGAATTAAATATGTTGTCATGGAAAGTTAATCATTTTCGACATCCTTTTAATATTTGTTGTCGAATGTAATATAAACTTCCTGCAACAAGCGTTGTTTGTTGACAATGTAATGAAAAATTAGCACTACCGCAATTAGTTTCGTGTGCTTTGTGAGATCCAATCTCATTTTAATAAATGCAATTAAATGATTATGTGATGATTTACCAGTGTGATATTATATTTAAGTATATGTACTTGTTATATGTATCTAGCCAGTAGGCCTGGTAATGTTTTAACGTGTTTGGTTGGAACCACTTGTGTATGCGGAGGTTCGAGAAATTTTATTCGGGAATAAATTTTAAATTTTAATAATTTTTAAAATTATAAATTTCTAATTAATTTTGATATGATTTGGATGCAAATACATCGAATAAAATACATCATAGATGATTGGGGATATTTTGGGCATTGTTGGAGGAAAGTGGCTTGTGTGGGGGTGGGGGGGTGGGGGGGTGGAATCTGCCCCTAGCCGAATCTCTCTCTCTCTCTCTCTCTTGCCTTTTCTTTCTCTCTCCTCCATTTTATCTCAAGACATTTAAGGAAGGCTGTTAGGGTTGTATACTAAAAATTATAATTTTAGTTTTAATATTTAATTTAATTTTTAAAAATAAAATTAATTTTTTCATTTTATGAGAATCTTAATGAGTAATGTATGCGTTTTTTTATTTATTTAATATTGTGTATAAGTGTCTTTTATTTTACATAGTATTTAATCTGGTGTGTATAGTTCAATTTACACACAGAAGATCAGATTATCAGTTATCGTAAAATATAAGTTTTAGTTTACACTTTAGATGTAATTGGACACACCATCGGTACGACTGTAACACAATATTTAAGTAGATCTATCTTGATTACGGAGAACGTTAATTGTTTCAACAATTGTTCCAACTTATTGTGTTAGTACATTTTGTGTGTATTGAATATGACCAAGTTGGGATAATTAATTTTATACTACTTCATAAATTAATTTACACCTCATGGTTATTATGAGTGCATATATTCTTAATTCTAAAATAATTATTATTTGCATATATTTAATATTCGTTGTTTTGATCTATTAGAGGGTGCGATCTTGTATGAGCCTATAATCCCAGTGAGTTGGATAACGATATTAATTATTGATGGAATCCACATTTCTAAAAATTGAGACTGATGATACCCTCTTTCGAAAGGTTATAAGTTTTGACCGAGGTAAATTTTGCAAGTGAATTTTATAATCCGATAGTCAAATAAATCAAGCGAAAGATTTTAAGTAATTTTTTAAAAAAGTCGATTAAATATAATTGTCAATAATTTAATTTAATCGACGAATATCTGTAATCTTAATATGGAGAGAATAATTAAGCATTTAATAACAAGACCTCGAATACTACGGTTTTGAGAATAAGGTTGGGAGTGCAATTATAATTCTTTAGTGGGATGAATTATAATTTATGCTTTCATGAAATTGCTTCTGGGTTGAGGCATGATTTTATAATTACATTAGAAGCCCCATATCTTATTTATTCTACTGGTCCCTACTGTAGCCTATTTATATGCTGTTATAAAACCTAATGCAAAAAATTCATGTTATTTAGTCATTGATTAGGTAGTTAGGGTTTATACATTATCTGAAAATCCAAAACCTAATCTAGAAGATTTTGAAGAAAACGATAGATCAAAACCCACACTTTATTTGTGTTTAGCATTCGGGAATACAACAAAAGGCTTGTGTTGGAGACTTGATTAGAAGTCAAAAATCGTGGCAGATCGTTGATTGAAAATTATTGCAGCAACCGAAATCATCCAACCAGATTTCGAAATGTATAATATTAAAACTAATTTTGAGAGTATTACCGTATTTTATTTTGATTAGTCGATATCAAAAGTTTTAATTTAGAGCCTGTTTCAGCATTTGCTCGTCCAATTATTTTTTAACTAAAATTATAGACATAATCTTAAGATTTTGGAAGTTTGCCCCAACAATGGCAACCTTGAAGCTCTCCATTCTCTCTAACTTTTGAAGTCTCTAAGCTCGGAGTCGATTGATGCCCAAGAAGAGAAAACTTTATTCTACACATCGAGAGCTTCAACCTCAGTCGATCGGAATTTTTTTAGCAAGTCCAGGTCTTTGAGACTGTTCAGGTCTTGTGATTTTTGACTCACCAAGGTAGGATTCTAACTTTTATATGATGATGTGTGATGTATATGTATTAAGTTTTATTCTATCTCATAGAAATGTTATGAAATGTGTGGAGATTTAAACTCTAGACTTGGGTGTGAGTTACTCTTGTGATTAAACATGGGTTTATTGTGAAACTATAGTGATTGAAGTCAAATCGTGTATGTAAATTGTGTTTTTATCCACGGAAATGTTGTACATTTAGTGTTTGAAATTGGGGTTTATTGGAAACCTAGTTGATTGGGGACATTAAGAATTGGAGCTAAAATTAAGAATTGAATTGGGTTTTGCACTTGGTTTTAAATCCATGAAAATGCCCTCATTTCTAAATTTCGGAAAATAGGCTTGAATGGGAGATTTTGTGTAAAATCATGTTGCTTGAGAAAAATGGGATAATTTATGGGAATTCGATAATTGAATTGTTGACCATGTAGTGAATATATGAGTGTTTAGGTGAAAACCCATGGGTAATGATTGATGGACCAATATTATTAATGATATGTTGTATAAAGATACGTATGTATATTGAGATGATTGTGGGATTAATGTGGGCTCGACTCGCTCCTCAGTGAAAGACCGAAAGTTTACATAAGAGTAGGTGCCCCGTTCCCTAGGCTTATCCCTGAAAAGGTGGACGTTCCCCGTTCTTTCGATGTATTCCTAAAAAGGTGGTGGAGGTGCCTTGTTCCTTCGGTGTGACTGTAAAAGTAGCAATATGTGTGGTAATATGCTATTTACCCATATGAAAATGATTGAGTTATGAAATTATGGGTTTGGTTATCATGAGAGAAAAATTGGATCCTTTGGGTTATGTTTTGGCATATAATTAATCGTTGCTTATTGAGCATGATTCATTCGATAGTTTAGAATTCTATTGAATTTCAGCTCACGTTATTTGAATCCATATTTTCTAGGTGTTGATGATGAAACCATGGCATAGAAGAAGTCTAACATGTTTTGATTTGATTTGGTTTCTTAGAAAGCTTTGATTTTCATATGTATTTTGTGAATTGATTAGAAGAATGTAAATGCTTTGGTAATATGGTTGGAGATGTGACTATATGCTTAAATAGTTGGATAGTGTACACATTTGAGTTGTAAGACCATAAGGCTGTGAGTTATATGTTTTGGATGAATATAACGGTTATAAGATCTTTTTAGGAGGCTTTCGAATTCAAATTTGGGTTATATTCCAATGTTTTGGAGTTAGTTTCAATGAATTTGATGAATTTAAACCCTTTGTTTTTACAAAAATTGGCTTTGTTGAAAGGTGGGATTTCAAAATTTTCAAAAGAGAAAAAAGACTCAAGAGCATACCGATCGAGCAGTCTTTAGATCCTTCGAGTGTTTTTTTATGGTTATAGCTTTTTGAAAACAGAGTTGAGATGCTGCAAGGGGCACATAATTGTTCGAGCGGTCTGTCTACTTGGGCATTTCTTTAAGTCTTCTACTTTTTGCTCTTATTTTCAAACCAGTGTATCTCTTTCGTTTTTAACTCTTTTTGGGATGTTCTTATGTTCAAATTAAAACATCAAAAGTCTACTTTTCAAATAATCATTTCTTATATAAAAATTCTTTTCGATTCGAAGAGGTTTTTAACCTTAAAAGAAATTGGTATGCTAATTATTCGTGGGGTTTTCATTTGTTCAAGATTAGGGATGTGACAGATTGGTATTAGAGTTCTAGGTTCGAATACTTTTGAGCCATTGAAAATGGTTACATCACTATGTGATATTTGAAGTTTGTGTTTGATGAGTATATGTTGATGTACATCTATTAGCCTGCTTTAGTGATGAGGATGTGATAGAATGTGATAATTGTGCGTTATGTATTGTATTTAGGCATAGAGGTTGAACCTAAGAATGACGTGTCTTGCCCTACCCTCCGGCGTCTAGTCAACTAATTTGGGAATCGAATTAGAAAAGTGTTTGTCCAACGTTATTTCTAATGAGAAATCTAAATAAGTTGTTCGGATTCATGTTTCATTTCTATTGGGGGCTCCTCGTTACGTGAGATGTATTAGTCTAATCCTTAGGTTGTTAAGTGATAACATGATTAGGTGTGATTTATATTGATAGTGCGATGTCATACATAAAGAGTTATGCTAACGTTTCATTCATAGATAATCATTATAATATTACATCATTTGAGTCTCAAAAAGCCCACAAAATATTGATATTACAGTCATTCAAGCGTGATTACAAAAGGTACAAAAGACATACAAAAAGACTGCTTCCACTGCACTAAGCTTTGCCCGGATCATCGTGCTGGTACTCGCCCCATTCGATCAATTCCTCTCCGTAAGGTTAGACTTCTTCTTCACCTGCGACATAACGTCGTGAGCCGAAACCCAAAAGAAAATACTCCAAACTATCTAACCACACTCATGGTACAAAATCACCACAGTACACTTTATATAACACTTAAAACATTCATATTTCAAAGAGAAAGACAAATTTGAAAGATATAACATGGTAAACAGGTAAATATGAAAGTGACTAATTATACAAGAAATGTGATGATAAATGCAATGCAAGTGCCTAAATAAAGTTTTATCGGTGAAGCATGTACTATTGGCGACCAAATCAAATTTGGTCAGGGAAGAACAAGCTTTTGGAGACCACGTAGATATTGGTCGGCAATGGTGATCGGCGTAGATATACTTTTGGCGACCGAATAGCTTTTCGTCGCAATACTTTTGGCGACCAAATAAAGTTTGGTTGTGGAAGAATAAGCTTTTGTCGACCTCTTCGGAGAGTCTTTTGACAGGATCCTAGAAAAACTAGATACTGAACCATGTAAATACAATGAAACACTCCAAGATAAAGATGCAGAGTTATGACAAAAGGCAATGAATTTAGAGATGGAATCTATGTACTCTAATCAGGTCTGGGAACTTATAGAACCACCAAAAAAGATAAAATCTATCAGATGCAAGTGAATCTATAAAAGAAAGAGAAGAGTAGGTAGGAAGGTGAAAATTTTCAAAGTTAGGCTTGTTGAAAAAGGGTTTACTCAGAAAGAATGGATCAATTATGAAGAGACCTTTTCGCCAGTAGCCATGCTTAAGTTTATTCGGATTCTTTTATCTATTGCGACTCATTTCGATTACAAAATCTGATAAATGGACGTCAAGACAACTTTCCTTAACAAAAATCTTGACAAGTGTATGTATATATCGAGAGCCCCTCTCGCTGCTGTTCTTTTTTTCTAGTTTAACCAAATAAGGCTCTGTAAAGGTAATATTATGTGTGCATGTGTTTAATTGGCGCCTGTGTGTATAGGTTGTGCACTGTGTGTGTATTATGTTTGTATTCTAACCTCAGTGTGTGTTTGAAGAATTTTGTGTACCCTGTATATATTGTTGTGTGTAATGTTACGGTTACACGTTACCAAGAGGGACTTGGGCTCATAAAATTCTAATTATTAGAAAAGCTAAAATAATTATAGAAAGGATTAAAAGAAATTTAAATCAAACACTTTTTTATAAAAATACGAGCATTTAAGGATTAATGGATGTAAAATACAAAGAATTTTGGTAAACGAACTATTTTTTTTTACTATAAAATTTCTTTTAAAAAGTTAACATAAATGTCAAAATTATTTTTTTAAATCACGAATGAGTTTAATAAACAAAAACTCTAAAATGCAAAAAGTAGTATTCTACACTTACAGATGGGTTTGGTTTTCTTGCTAGACACCTAAGTTTTATCATCAGAAGATTAGAAAGTTGGAATCATAGACAAAGAAGTAGTGTTATCATGCTAAAAATAAGGTGAGAGTGTTTAGTATTATTTTGAACTTAGATGCATAAATTATGCTTTAGACTAGCTTGCTTTATATCCATGATTTAAACCATGAATTATGTGAAAATTTGTCTTAAGTGCCTCAAGTTTATATCCCATGTTTTGAATCTTGAGACTTTGTGCGGAATCGTGATATAAGAATGATGTTGTGAAATCATTAATAATTCAATTATGCTATCTATATGTTCAAAAGAAAAATGAGCGTAAAAAAGGAGTAAGAAAGGTAGCTGTGTATAAGTAAATGAGGTTAATTGTGGTGCCCTACAAAGGTGTACGTTAATCTACAAAGACATCATGCAGTGCCCTATTGTTAAAAAGGGTGTGTTAGTGCAGTGCCCTAAAAGGGTGTGTGTTAGTCTATTAAGGCATAATGTGGTGCCCTATCGCCTAAAAGGGTGTATGCTGATGCAGTGTCCTATAAGAGTGTGTGTTAGCCTACCAAGGCCTAATGCGGTGCCCTATTGCCAAAAAGGGTATATGTTAGTCTATCAAGATATTGTGCAGTACCCTATCGCTTCAAGGGGTGCAAGTTAACCTGTTAAGGCTGTGTCATGCCATGCAAGGGTGTGTGTTAGCCTAATGAACTGTTAAAAGGAAATGTATGCTCTGATTGGTTTAGCTATAAAACTTTGACACTACTACATTAATTATAGCATATCACGATTTTTAACCGCGATCTTATTGAATCGATCTCGGTTACAAACCGAGATCTTTCCGAGTGAAATTAAAAAGTGGGTACTTTTAATCTCGGTAAAAAATTAAGACAAAAAAAATCTAAAATCGAGATAAATAATTCTTTTAATCTCGGTCAAAAATCGAGATAGAAAATACTTTTAATCTCAGTTAGAAACCGAGATAGAAAATACTTTTAATCTCTGTCAAAAATTGAGATTAAAAAACATATTTTTTGTAAAAACAATAATATTATATATAAAGATTTTTTTTACTACATGCATAACTTATAAAACTTATTTCCTGAAATACAATAAGTGCATCAAAAAATGATGATAATTAAATACTATCAAAGGCAACAACAAATTAACAAAGTTTAAATATATATTGAACTTTAAAACTCTGTATTACATAAATAATTCCATAGCAACAAATATGAAATTGAAAAATAAAAAAATTCCAACTTAGTACCTAATTAAGAATCAAAACTTTCTAAAGACTACCAAATGACAACTACAAATTATAAATAAAAATAAAGAAAATGACAACAAAGAGGTCTCTCAACCCCCCGGGCTCCAACACCTACAAACATTTCTTCAAACTCACTTCCACTGCATAAGAAAAAAGGGACCCCAGCTTTCCTTGCTATAGCCCTTGCCAACATAGTCTTGCCAGTATCAGGTGGACCAACGAGCAGAACACCTTTTGGAAGCTTGCCACCAAGACGAGTGAAGAAATAATGTGTATGAAGAGTAATATATCAGGTGGACCCATACATAGACTCTTGGTGGTGGTTTGGCTGCGGTTTTTGAAAATTTATCATTTTTATATCCATCATAAGCACCACATAGAAAGGAAGGAAATAAATAGAAACATAAATAAGCTCACAAACCATCGTCACCACCAGCAAAAATGGAACAAATGCAAAAGAACATATGGTACATATGATCAATTAAGTTTCTGCATTTACCTGATTATTCATTTCCAACTTTCGTTGCACACCTGAAAAAGCCATTAGAAAAAGTTAAGAAAAAACAAAAATAATTATAGTTCATAACTTGAAAAAGGTTACCAACAAAGAGGGAAACCCTCTTTTTAATTTTTTAAGTGAGATCTTTATCTATTATTGTAGTAGTGTGATTATGCCATCCTGTTAGGTATGAATAGCTGGGACTACTATACTCTTTGTGAGAACTAATGAATGGTGGATACTAAGCCTTAATGTGAAAAAATGATAACGTGTTTTGGACATGAACTTTAAATATGCCATTGCAAAAGAATATCGTCAAAACTCTCGATCGTAAGACTGACGATTACTGCGACACTGTTGGGTATGGGTTGTGGATGAAATGTATTTATGTTGAATTGTGGCGGCTATGCCAAAAACATACTTTTGAAACATAAGAAAGTAAATGAAATAAATTGTGATCGTTGATCTCAATTACTACTTTTGAAAATACTGAGAAGGTTCCTTATCAATTATGAGATTTTTGAAAAATGTCATGATGTTTTAGTAATGCAGTATTCTTAAATGCTTGTTTTGTATATATTGTTCATTATAAATATTAAGTACACTCTCCTGTGATCTTTATGGTAGCAGATCGCAGGGATAGATAGAATTGGTCCACTACAGTCGTTAGGTCTATAAGCCCGGGATCGAAATCAGTTGTTACTTTTATTTGAGCTTTTAGTAAGGATGACCAGAAGTATAAAATTTTTGTTAAGTATACACCGGTTTGGACGTACAGGATAGAGTATCCCTAATATGTACGCAGTTGCTTTTATTCATATAAATGAATAATTCCAGTTTCACTCATTTAAACACTCTTTTAACCATTTTATGTCATATTGTTTTTTTTAGTTTTTGTGCCCTTGAGAGAGGGTGTGACACCTTATACCTTAAAGCCATATATTAGACCATAACATGAATAAGGACAAAAGTATGAAAAACGATAGAATAATAACGAAGATCGTTTGAGATTTGTTTCACATCAACATGCAATAACTGTTTATAAGGTATCACACAAGAGAGCCCGCCCCATCATATCCCAATTTTGTTTAACATTCTCATCCACTATATTCCCATCCATCATGTTTTCATCCACACCCATTCTTGAGTACACTATGTTTCCATCCACCATGTTTCCTTACAAGGTACCATGACGTTCCCATTCGTTATATTCCCATCCATCATGTTCTCATACGCAACCTATCTGGGTACACAAATCATGACAAGACACAGCTCGAGATATAATATGACTCATCACATAGCACGACTTATGACTTATATGGCCTAAAACACTTAATCTAAAAATAATTTTCTCATAAGGTACCATAATGTTTGCTTCCACTATATTATCATCCACTATTTTACCATTCATCGTGTTCCCATCTGCACCCTATTTGGGTACACGGCACATGAGTGACACAAATCAATACATAACACGCCTCATGACGTGCATTAACCTAAATTGCCCCATGTAAAAACCAAGTTTTCAAAACATTTGTTCATGGTTTGCGTCTTTTTGTAATACCGAATGAGTATGGGTATTAATTAATCTACAAGGCATATTCATCTTTTAAACACACAACAAAGAAATATAGTTTCTCTTCTTAAAAAAGAAATTAAAGAGCTAGTAACCACATAGATAACCTATTACTAGGAAACTAAAGTTTTGTATCACAAGTAGGATCTAACATGAGTTTAATCTACGAATGAAAAATTTAGATTCAATTGCCTTCCAAGAAAAATTTGTTAAAAATATTTATGCTCTTCTAAACTTTACAAAATTTAGCAGTGTGATTGATGAGCATCTTAAAAAATGTTTTCATAAATAAAATAATTTCAAAATCTGTTTCGAAAGGGGGTAAAAGACTGTTAGAACGGAATGGTTCCAAAAAACGACAATATTTCGTAAAAAGGAGTTTTACAAAAATCTACCCAACCGATTTGGTCCAAATAAATTTTATATGAAATTTGACTCATATCTCAAATTTGGATATAAAATATGTACTAAGACAATTTTTCTATAATTTTCTAAAATTTGAGAAAGTGGACTTTTTTTTTGCCAACTTTGGGACAAAACTATTAAAACTTCGTTTGGGTGACCAAAACTAATTTTTGGATTCTACAAAAAATCAAACATGTTAATATCATCCCAAGGAACCTCCCATAAAAGTGGTTTTTCAATTAGGCTTTGTTTGGTTTTCCAAAAATTTCGAATTGTAGTAAAATAGGGGCTTTTACTTACATTTTCAACCGTAAAATCTTGATTTCATCTTCCTTAGTATAAATCCATCGATCTAATACACCAAACACAAGTATCAACTTAATAAGCTCATGGATAAATAAAGAAACAAGAATAACATTTATACGTAAAACTTTGATAAAGAGTTTTCATGTTTTCTTTTCTAGAAGGAGCAAAGTTTTTGTTTCATCCTTTAGGGAATTAAAGATGAACATTTCTAAAATGTGAAAATTAGGAGAATATTAGGGATTAGAGGAATTTCTTACTTGTTTGTCTTGAGTTTTGAGAATAGAACTTAGCTTTAGAATTTTTCCCTAGATTTTCCTTCTTCTTTTATTTTATCCTTCTTTTTTCTTCTTCTTCTTCTTCTCTCTCTCTCTCTCTCTCTCTCTCTCAAGTGTGTTGTATTTTATAGTATGGAAAGAGGGGTGGGGCTAGCCTCCTTTATATAGTCTTGAAGTGACTTGAGGAAGCTTCCAAAGTCCCATCAAGCATGTGGAGGAAGTGGAAGGAGGATGATGGCCCAAGTCTTAATATGTAGGAGAGCAATTGGAAGAGTAAGGTCATTATGGTGGAGAGGATCCATGGTCCATATTTTTAGAGATTTAAGGAAAGGATGAGTTATGGAAGAGTAAGCTCATCACAGTGGAGAGGATTCATGATTCCATGTTTTTGTGCAGTTTGGGAAAAGGATGAGATGATAGATGAGTAAGGTCATCATATGGAGAGGATTCATGGCTCTATGTTTTCGGGGATTTAGGGGAATAGGATGAGTTGATGGATGAGTTGATGGAAGAGTAAGGTCATCATTGTAGAGAGGATTCACCGTCCATGTTTTGGGGGATTTAGGGGGGATAAGATGAGTTGATGTAAGAGTTGATGAAGGAGCCTCGTAATCATTATATGAGGATATCATGCTGGAGAGGAAAATCATGGTCCAAGTACTTAGAGATCTAGGTAAATGATGAGTTGATAGTTTTTCTTCATCAATGGGGTAGGGCCCTCTCTCTCTTTTATTTTTATTTTTTATTTTATTTTATTTTATGTATGTGTATATATATATACACACACATAATTAAGATTTTATTAAATATTTGTATTTTGGCCCAATATGATATTTGAGTCAAGAAGAGATTTGAACTTAGTCTTGACATTCTTTGGGCTTTTAAAAGAAAGAGATTTGGGCTTGAAC
>JAULJZ010121842.1:0-11191 GCA_032270985.1 Heliamphora pulchella
GTTAGTTTATGGCTTGAGAGAGCTAGTGGGTAGGTGGCATTACCTGCACCATTATATTGCATGTCCAAGTTGATCCAGTTTTCCAACAATTTGCGTGTGACTCGGGTTATAGTTCGATGCATTCCATCCTGGATTGTCCAATTATACGTTTAGTCATGATTTTAATGACATCTTTCGATTTGGTTTTGCTTTAATCTCTGTAAATAAAACCCGATGTTTCCTTTTTTAGGTAAATTGTAGTTATAAAAAAACGATACTCCTGATATATGAAAAACATGAGAAACATCTGATGCCACTCTCCTTTCCTAGACCTTACTTTTATCCAATCTCATCAACCTACCTGGTGAACGAATTGGGAAGTTCTTGGAGAAGTGCATCGATCGGGTATCTGACTGGAATATTTGGTTCCTGCAGGCACATGAGTTTCCAGTGCTTGAAAGAAATATACTGGGATTTACAAGACCTGCCTATTATTGTGCGCCATCCTCAAGTACGAATGTTCTGTTAACAGTTCAAAAAATATAATTATGTATTGGGTAGGATTTAAGGGGGAAAAGTTAATCTCCATGTAAAGTTGAAATGATTTTCACTTAATATTCATTGCATTTGTCCTCTGCAATTTTATTGCACATGCCCTCTGCTCTTTTTTGGTTAACCTCTTGATTTTTAGTGCTTGATTGGAACACTGGCAGCATGCTTAACGCATGCAAATCCTCGATTTTCTTCATATCAGCCTCAATATCATATGTCAGGCACGTACGGATTTCTTGCATGATGTTCTAGAAGCATTAATTCTTTGGATGCATGCTCTCTGGTCTACGTGCATTATAGAGGTTGTACATTGGTATACTTACCTAAATTCAGAATTCTTGTAACCCAAAAGGAAGGTTGGTTTGATATGGCTTACCAAAATCTGGTTTTCCAATCCCATTCACGATGGCAAGGGGGAGGGTGGGGGGATTGAAGTTCTCAGGAACATGAGTTTCCTTCTTGATCCTAAGGGCAAAAGGGGCAAAAGGGTTGCGAGGGAGCTTATTTTATAAACTTTTTGGATCAAGAATTTGTTATTTTGGTGTTCAGTATGTCCAAAGGATTTATTCATAATAATGTTTGTTGATGTTATCAACCTTACATCTAGCTGTGTGTATTTTGAAGAGTGTAGGTGGTTTGTGCAAGAGGAATATGAGACATCATATTCTGATGCATTATTAAGCTCGTTATGTCATTAGGTGATAGTTGTCACGCATTTGGGGTCTAGAGTTTGTGTACGAGGCATCACTGAGATTATTTATCTGAGCTGACTAGCAATTTCATCCCTTTATGCACCAAAACAAATACGAATTTAGAAAAGTTACCATTAGGCTAAACCAATGCATTACCATCAGTAGCCTTCGATCACAATTAAGGATAATGGGATTGGCAGGCCATGAATAAAAGTCGTCACAAGATGACAACCTCTTAACTACGATGGTGAGGAAATTTCTGGTTAGTATAGCAGATGACTCTGATGTTGTGAATGTTCCTCTACTACATACCCAGACCTCTAAAGATTCCCAGCTTTCTTGTTTCCTTCATTTCCTCTTTCTTTTTTTCTTATTATTTTGCATTTTCACTTTTTGAACTTCAAAACTCTACCTAAGATTCGATTCCATATGAGGATTCTGATATTGAACTTCCTTCCAAAGCACTTACCAAACCAAACCAAATTAAGTCTTTGTCCCAATCAATTGGGGTCGGCTACATGAATCTTTTTACGCCATTCTAGTCTGTTAAGAGTTATATCTCCAGGTAGTTTTAATAGGTTCATATTTTTTCTTAATACGGCATTTCATGTCAATTTAAGTTTACTCCTTCTCCTAGTGTTTTCATTATGTCACTATTTCTCACAACTGTATCAACTGGTCTATGTTGTATGTGTTCAAACCGTCTTAATTTATTTTCTCTTAACTTGTCCTCAATTGGTGCAACCTCTATCATTCCACGAATTTTTTCATTTCTAATTTTATCTTTTCTAGTCTTACCACACACCCACCTTAACATTCTTATCTCCACAACACTCATCTTATTTATGTAATCTTTCTTAGCAGCCAAACATTTTGTCTCAAGTAAAATCGTTGGTCTAATAGCTGTCCTATAAAATTTTTCTTTTAATCTTGTAAGTATCCGTCGATTACATAAAATTTCGGAAGCACTCCTCCACTTGAGCCAACTAACTTTGATTCTATGGGTTACACCATTTGCAACCTCTCAATTTTTGTTAATAATCGAACATAGATAACGAAAATATTCACTCTTAGGTATCTCTTGATTTTGAATTTTTATTTTTTCACCATTATACTCCTATTATTGCTGAAATTATATTCTATATATTCAGTTTTGTTTCTACTTATTGGAAATCATTTTGATTCTAAAACTTTCCTCTACATTTCTAGCTTTGCGGTAACCCCTCTCCTAGTCTCTCATCCACTAAAACAATATCATTAGTAAACAAAATACACCATGGGACCTCATCCTGAATGTGTTTAGTCAATTTATCTATAATTAAGGCAAAGAGATAAGAATTTAAAACCGATCCTTGGTGTAATCTTACTGTAATTGAGAATTCATTTGTTTCTTCTGTAGGTGATCTAGAGCACTTATCAAAAAATAAATAAAATTTGAACTTCCTTCTAAAGCTTTATTTTGTACTATAATACAGTCTTGTGTGGTTTACACACCCTTATCCACTTTTATCATATGATAATCCTTTACAATTTTGTATTTGATTAAGATGCTTATAGGGCATATTGATCTGTAACATAAAGATGATGAAAGAAATTTAGTGTGTTTTTTGCAACCTAAATTATTTAATTATAGATTATAACTGAAGAGATGTGATTAAAACATCAAGTAGAAGCTATAAATGTTTGTTACAGTTGTAAATTTATAGCTTCAAATAACAGAATTGTGCTTGTTAATTTAGAATCAGAAGAAACAAGCAAAAAAAGCTATACAAACATTTATTTGCTTTTTCTAACTTTTTGTTGAGCTGTAAGCGAAAAGCTGGATGATAGTTTTTATCAAACACCTTCATTATCTGACAATGAAAACCAGATTTCTGAACATCTATTTTAGTTGGAATGTGCTGCATTGAGAGATTGTGCATAGTTGATATGAATACTATTAGTAACAAGCCTGCTCCTTTTCCAGATGAAATTGATGGAACGTGAGATATTGTGCTTTTTTTCAGAGGTGGGTTGTCATCTTTGCTCTTAGTGGGAAGGACTTTCACAGAACTCATAGATCATCATGTCATGCCATGTGATACATTTATCCCACTTGAAGAATCATTTTGATGCAAAATTATTTGACTGCTCTGAAAACGGGGTTTGGGTTCAACTTCATTTTTTCTTTTAATTATTTTTAGATGTCGGGTCTCATTATTGATCATCGCATTGCTAAGGCATTTGATTGAAAATGCTTTAATCATCATTGTTTCGGAGTGGTTGGGATCACTGGTTTCTGACACACGTTTCATTTGTTTGTTGAATTAGAGCTTGGTCTGTCAGTCCCGAGGTGACTGTTACCAGAGAACGTGTTTATGAAGGGGAGTGGAAAAAGTCAGCCTTCATACAATTGGGAATGCCAGGTTTTGTGATTCGTCCTGGCAAAATTAGCATACATTTAGGGGAACTTATTTGACTTTTACATAACTGAATGAACTAAATTTTTGATTCTGCACAACTCAGATGAAGTGTGTTATGTTGAAATAAGTAGGAAGAAATAGCATTGTCTATTTATTTTTCTGTGTGGTTAATGATTCTGACCCGTGGGTGTTCAGGTCTATATTGTTTTAAATCTTTAATTGCTTGATCACTTTTATTAGCACCTTGGAGCTGTATTCTTTTATACTCTTGCCAAGTACTAGTGAATCTATTTCTAATGGTAGATGTTTTATGTTACTATTATTCAAGCAATCATCTGTATTCTTTAATACTATCTATTTCTAATGCTTAACGTTTAATGTTACTATTATTCAAGCAATCATCTGCCAATAATCTCTAGCTTGGTTGGTTTGTAGTGGTTTGAGAATTTCCAGTCAATCCCGACACCATCTGCCTTCTCCATTTTACCCGGCTATGGTGCAGGGAAGGCAGGAAATCCATGTGGGCGCGCTTAGCTTTGTGTTCCAACAGTGTCATTTTGGCACTAAATTGCAAATGTGCGTAACATGTTTTGTTAGTTACATCACCAGTTCAAGCCTTGAGACCAGTTTACATCTTGTTATAAGTTTGCAAAAAGCATCAACAAGAGTGAGCCAAACAGATTTCCAAGAGAGAGAGAGAGAGAGAGAGAACAAAAGGAAAAGGGTCCTTGATATTAAGATTGATTTAGGCCTAACAGGACATTCACACCGGATATGAGAAATGGTGCCAAAATATGTGAATCCACTGGCATTAAAGCTGTGTTTTTAGCATTTTTCCTTGATATCATTGCGTTGTAGAGAAAGAAGCTCATTTCTATCCTCACCACCTACATGAACAATAAAAAGGCATGAGAGGAAAGCATATTGACTAGCGATTTTGAGGCCCCAATTCTTGACAAAGGGGATATTTGATCATTACTTACTGTTTTCCATTCCTTCAACACTGCTAGTAAAAGGTTAAATACTTCTCAGATCGTTCAGTGACATCTGTTTGATAGTATTAGCACCCTTTCTCTTAATCTCTTGAGTTCAACTCTCATTATTGTAGTACAATGGGTGTTTTTCGATAGCCAGAAGCCATTAACGCAGTAGACCTTCAAATATGGCTCAATGCTGCATTGACAAATAATGCATTAGATCTTGTCATTTTTTTCACTTCGGTTCAGTTTGTTGTTAAGTAGTTGTTTCATATGTTGGGTATTATAAGATTTTTATGAGGATATAAAAAAAAAATATTCATTCATCTACTCATTTTTACAAAAAACAAATATGATATATATGCATATTCAGTGTTATATATATTCAAACTTATATCCATTAAATTTCACATTCATCTCCCATTTATTACCGGACCATTAAATAAATGCTTATTTCATTTTTTATTTTGCTTTAACTAAACATAAATTAAATTTCTCATTGTATACATAATCATATCTATAATTTTTTGGTATAAAAAAAAACATGTGAGACCATAGTATTGTTTATCTCTCTTATCTTATTCAATCATATCCGAAATAACAAATAAGACGTAAGAGAACAACTATGTGTTGTTGTGCCGGCAATGTTGTCAAATTCATATATTGAACGAGGCAAGATTAATTACACTCAAATCAAAGATAAAACACATCACGTGTTCAAGCCACCTCAAACTTCCAAGTTTCTTGCACTTGGGATCGACCTTGGTAGGATTGAAAATTTTCTGTTGCAGCATAAACTAACTTTTTATTGATGTCTCAGGGTGTTTGGATCCGCACACTTCGGCTAATTTATGGAAAATCAATTCCACCATCCACTAGTGGAGCCAAGTTAAAACATAAATTAACTTGTTACCACATTATCGATCTCAATCCGGCTACAATCAATTTCTTTCCTTACACTTGCTTGCCTCATCAGCTCTCTAACAATTCCATCATCAGCTCTCTAACAATTCTACGGTCCACTTTCTTTCCTTACACTTGTTTGCCTCATCAGCTCTCTAACAATTCCTAGGTCGACTAGCGAGGGCCTAATTAAAACATAAATTAACTTGATACCACATTCTCAATCTCAATCCAGCTATAAGCAATTTCTTTCCTCACACTTCTCAGCCTCATCAGCTCTCTGACTCTACTCACATCACCCCATCTCCCATAAGATGCATAAATGTTGGACATCATGACATAAACAAACTCCTTATCCCCTTCCAACTCGATCACCTTAGCAGCCGCTAGCTCTGCAACTTTTAGATTCCCACAAGTTCCAGAAGCACCAAGCAAAGCCCTCCAGACCAAGCCACATGATCCGAACCCCAGTTCACATATCATCCCCTCTGCGCTCCACACCTCTCCCCATTTCCCCATTAGCCTAATCAATGAAGCACAGTGCTCGGGTGTGGCATCGATCCCATAATCTTTGATCATCGATTCAAAGTACTGATTTGCAACCTCAAATGGAGTTTGGTTATGCCAACATGCTGATAAGACATTGAGAAAGGAGATCCCATCTGGTTTCAAATCTTTCACCATTTTCAACTGCTCATAAAGCTCAATCACCTTGGCCGAATTGCCATTGTGAGCATACCCGGATATCATTGCATTCCAGGTTACCAAGTTCCTTTTTGGCAAAGAATTAAAAATTAATTTGGCATTCTCAACATCTCCACATTTGGAGTACATATCAATCAGAGCACTCCCAACGACAATAGACATAGCCAAACCACACTTTATTATGCAACCATGGATCAAAACCCCCCATGTAAGAGCCGCGAGACTTGCAATGCCACGTAATATGCTTGAAAACGTGAACTGATCCATTTGTATGCTGGTCAAGTGCATATTACTGAAGAAGTCCAGGGCTTCTTGTGCCTGATCCCGATTTACATATCCTGTTATTATTGAATTCCATGAAGATGAATTTGGGTTTGGCATATGAGATAAAATCTCAGTGGCATCATCCATGTTCCCAAACTGTGCAATGCCGATAATCAACTCATTATAAGATATCGTATCAGGATTCGGCATCTGATGCAAAAAGTTGACCGCTTCTTCAAGTTTCCGGTTCCTTGCATTTGCTGCAATCACTGAATTCCAAGAAATAATGTCCTTGTCAGTAATCTTATTGAACACCCAAACGGCCTCATAGACAGACCCACATTTCCCATACATATCAATTAAACAATTCGCGACGACAACACTACATTCCACACCAAATTTCACAACCGTAGAGTGAATTGATTTCCCCAACGGCAACAAGCTTATTTGGCCACAAGCAGCTAAAGCCGCCGTAAGTGAGAATGAATCAACACAAGTGTCAGACCTAACCAACTGAAGAAACAACCTCAAGGCCTTCCGAAACCTCCCAGAATGCACATACCCAGAAATCAAAGAATTCCAACAAACCACACTTGGTTGAGGAATTTCAACAAACACCTTGTGGGCATCACTGAGCGAATCAAACCTGAGGTAGAAACTGATGAGGGAAGTCGAGACGAAAACGTTGGCGCCAAACCCGGATCGCAGAACATAGCGATGAAGCTGCTGGCCATAAGAATGGCGACCAGTGTTGGTGCATGCTCGGATCAGGTGGACCAGAGCATAGCGATTAGGGTTTGTACTAGAGTTGAGCATTTGAGAGGACTCAACCAGGGCCATCTCAGAGTTGGGGCCATTTTGGGCAAGGAATGGAATGAGGATGGTCCATGATTTGAAGCCATTTCCCTGGGGAGTATCACTGTCTGTGCTAATGTAGCTAGATACAAAGAGATAATGGCTCTGCTTTTGGTTCTTTTGGTAATTCTTGGATCCCTTGAAGATAGATCTGAACATAGGTTTTTTTTTTTCCAAACATAGTTAGAACTTACATAATCTTATATTTAAAAGAAAAGACCGGGAATCACCCCAACCATTCATAACGAAGTTTGAAATGTGGATTCGAAAATCGCAATTTTTGCTACGAGAAGTTTGGACGATGCTATTAAGCAATAATGACCTTAGTTATCTGAAGATTGATTTACATTCAGAATTTTATGGCATTACATTCATTTGTGTATCTCTAATGTATTATGCCCAATTTTGGAGTTATTTTCTGAGCAAATTACACTTATTAACCTGCATTTTACTTCAAATCCCAAATTAGTGCCTCTCACCTTTCACTTTTTGTCATTTTTTTTTGTAATAAGGTGTCCAAATTAATTTTGAAAAATAGCTCAACTGATCAGATTTTGAATTTATTCTCTAATAATTACTGGATCAAATCTCTTCAGGACTACTGAAAATTTGTCTAGCTGTTAATTTGAAGGTTCTGGCACTAGTCAATGTGCGCGCAAGTTGGCCGAATATCCAATTATATATAAAAACAAAAAAAGTATCCAAATTATTTTGGGCCTACGACCTAATTTGGTACTCTTAACCTTTCCAAGCTTTTTTTCACATTCATTTTAATCCCTCGAACTTAATTTATTGAACCAATTTTTAAGTCGTGTAATTGCATGAATAGGCTTCGTTTGGCAATTGATTTAAAGTTAGTTTTGAACTTTTTTGTTTTAAATTTTTTAAAAAGCCTGTAGTTGAAAAGAATTATTATTATTTTTTGCATGCTGACGTAAAATCATATTTTAACAAAGCGAACTTTTTACTTAAAGTCAGGAAAAAAAAAACAAACAAACAAACAAACCCAACAAGTCAAATTTAAGTTTGAGTTAATCAATGATGGTTTTTTTTTTTTTTTTATCATGTTCTAAATGGATGAAGATGAAAAGTTAACACTTGACACTTCACTGAAACTGCAAGATTGTGACTAACACAATTAAAAGTGGAGTAATTAGTCCCTATAAAAACTTAGGCCATGTGTGCTTGAAATCCTAAATTTATGAATTAATTGGTAGAATGATTTCGCCTTTCTTGAGGAATTATTATAATGCACTCAAGCTTTGCAAATATAGGTTTGGACTCGAAAGCATCGAGCCGATGACGATATCGTAATCAAGAATAGCATAGCGTGTAAAAAAAAACTCATATCACCAATGGCAAGTTAATGCGAAAGCAGGCTAAGCTCTTCTTCTTCTTCAAAAAAAAGTTCGTTCTTACTATTGACAAAGAAATTTGAAAACTGGGCAAGAAATAACACTTACAAATGTAACTGTCCTTGTAAAACAAAATGTTTTCTTTTACTTGCGTAATTTATACTGCCAATTCAAAAAATAAAATAAAATAAAGGAAAAGATAAGAATAGAACAGAACAATTCCAAACAACCATTGAACAGTACGCTACAAAATTAGAAACAATGAGAGATTTCCTCCGAAAAATGCTTGGAAAACAGAAATTATACCATTAATTTGTACGTGTGTATTAAAAGCTCTCATTTCTTCATCCCTTACTAAATAAAATTTTCACCATTATTTGGTTAGTTTTCAAGATTGACTACATGTTAATGAACATATTTCAATATCATATGATGTGATATTTTATGTTAAACACTTAAAAATAAATATTGAGTCCATAAAATAACATAATTAGTTCAAATCTTGCTTTAGCAATCTCTTTTTGTTGAAGCAAATTAGTTGACTAGGCCGCCCTTATCCTTGCTTTTCTATCCATCTCTAACTTTGATCTTTTTCCACGTGAAATACTCTATCATGTGATATATATATATATATATAGTTATCAAATGTGGTCATTACTTTTTTTGAAAATAGTAATGGTATGTTGAGCATATTTAGTGATCACCTTTGAGTAGCACATGATGTTGCATGTGATGCTTAACTATAAATAGTGATACTCAAATATAATTATATTTTAGCATATTTGGTGATATTTTATGTGTGATGCTTAAAAATAAATAGTAATATCCAAATACGATCATGTTTTAGCATATTTTGTGATCACTTTTAAGTACCACACGTGATATGATATTTTATGAGTAGTGCTTAAAAATAAATTATGATACCCAAATATGATTACAAAAACATGATTTCTATATACATTACTCTTTCAAAAAAATGGTGAAAAAAAACCAGGAGAGAACTCATCATCAATGCTGTGTCAGAAAATTAAGACTCCATTAAGAGAATTAAAAAAAAAGGAAAAAAAATACTCAATAAATTCTGATTGATAACTAGCTTAAAAGTTTTTTTTTTGTGTTGTAAACTCTAAAAGCTAAATTATGTTCAAAGTAAATTGTTTGTTAAGTTAGCTTTTAAGCTGATTTTTTAAAATTAATTGATATTGGGTAAAAAATTAATTTTTTTGCTTTTTATTCAAATTTGACAGTATGACTCTTTTATTTAGTTAATTATAATGATATATATATATATATATATATAGTTAGCACATTAATAGTAAATAAATTATCAAATATAATATTATTATCTTTTAAAATAAAATTAGAATTTCAATAAAATATCCTACAAAATAGTGTTTCAATTTTATTTTTTAACTTTTGTTACCAAACATGTATGGTAGTTTTTTTTTTTTTTTTCCTCTTGTCTCTTTAGCCAAAAAAACCAATAATGCTTCACCAATCAGACCTAAGACTGGCGGAGAGATAGGGATGCTGCATTGCTCACATTTGAAGGTTAGTTGAGCCACCAACGGAAGAGAGAGAAAGAGAACCAACCTAGAGAAAGTAAGAGTGGGAATTACGTACAATTAAGATCATGAAGAAAAACCCAGAAGAAAAGAAAGAGAGAGACCATAACCAGATCAAGGAGAAAGGGAGACAGAGAGACACAAGTTTTTTCATGATTAAAGAAAGATAGAATAAAATAAAAAAAAGATCCAGAAGAGCTTTTCCTTCCTCAAGGAGGAGGAGGAGGAGGAAAGAAATGATAGGGATTCCAAAGAGAGAAGCGGCTGAAGATTTTGCGATAATTGCGGGATTGATTGGGGTGCAATTTGTATATGCAGGAAATTCAGTTTTGCTCTCTTATTTTATGTTCTTGGGCCTCAATCCTCTCACCATCATCATCTTCTCGGCCTCCGCCACTTTCCTTCTTCTCTCTCCCCTCTCGGTTTGTTTCGAAAGGTACGTTCTTTCCACGATTTTAAATCACAGTATCAAAATATGTATCGGTATCGATAATATGATCGTGTATTAGTTAATATCGAACAGTCTCAGCCGATTCATTGATAAATATTGATAGCGAGCGATATTTAAAGCTCTCTTTCATTCCCTCTCTCTCATTCTATAATCTATATTGTTTATCTGGGTTGAAAGAAATGAAAAATTATGATCTTTAGTTGCGTTGCAGGAGCAAATGGCCGAAGAAACTGAGTCTCAGATTGTTAATCCAGCTGGTTTTAATCTCTCTCGGAGGGTAACCAAAGTTTCATCTGGTTTATACTTTATATACGTTTTTCTTTCCTCTTTTATCTTTCTTATTTTAGAAACAAAAAAAAAAAAAACTGGGCTCTATATAGAACATTATAGAAACTGCTTGTATTAAATTGTCACATCAAAATCGAAAACAAATAGCGAAAAAAAATAAAAATAAGTACACAAAAGATACGACTTTAGTGATTTATCAAAAA
>JAULJZ010121874.1:0-11190 GCA_032270985.1 Heliamphora pulchella
AGGAGCTCAATGCAAGAAGGTCTTGAGATTATGGGTTAGAGTGCAATTATAGTTCTTTAGTGGTATGAACTGTAATTCAGTGTTTTATGAAAATTGCAAAAATCGCTGCGTCTTCCTATAATTACAGAAATCGCTAGTAGGTGTTTGTATTTCACTGGAAGTCTTACTCATAATTACTCCCCAGGTTCCTACTGTAACCCTATATATATGCAGGTAAGCTGAACCAGTTTGATATCTCATATATCATATATCATATTTTTGTCTCTCAAAACTAAATATATCTGGGTTCTGTCGATACGAGTTCTCGATAGTCCGTAGCCCACACTACGTTCGAGGATCGCATACGGAAATACGGTAGAAGATTTAACATGAGCTTCAACTCGGAATCAAATCATAATTGAAGAATAGATCGACAAAAGGTATTATTCTAAATTAACTTTAGTTACATGGGTTTTATTTTGATCGTTCAACATCAAAAGTTTTATTTGGAGCCCGTTTCGGCGTTTGCCCATCCAGTTAATTTTTTATTGAAAATTATTTACAAAAATATTGATCTTGACAGTATTGCCTCCAACAGGATTTTCGAAGTTTAAAAGTGTTTAGAGATGTTTCTTTACTCCTTTGTCATCTTTTCTTTTGCGGTTTGTAGGTGGAATCCTTGGGAAGGCATGCTTGGAGGTGTAGTTGAAGTGTGAGTTCTTGGTGTTGAAAAACAAATCTGGGTTGAAAAAGGGTTTAGTGTTGGACAGATCGATGGATCAATCGATCGGTTAAACACTGCTCTCGGTTGTTTTAGTCTGTGAAAGACCGATCGTTCGATCTTAAGACGGATCAATCGGTCAGCCTATTGGAGCATTTTTTCTATTCTTTCGATTCCCGAAATCTTTTTTTATGGGGCATAGTCTCCTTTCATCACATGGTTTCTTAAAGAGTTTTTGTGAGGTTTTAGAGCTTGAAACTCCTTTTTCTTCCTAAAACTTCCTCTTTGTTTGTTTTTTGCGGTGGGTTCATGTGCCTTGGAGATGAGGGTGTGACAGATTGGTATTAGAGCTCTAAATTTGAATACCTAAGAGTCTGGGAGTGATTGATCCATTGCGTGAGAGTTTGCATTGATGTGTGTCATTCATTTATTGGTGTGATTGCATGAAATATCTACGGATTAACTTGATGTTTGCATGCTATGTGGTACTTGGGTATAAAGGTTTGATCTTAGGGATGATGTGTCTTATCCCGGGATGCTCAGTCGATTAGTTTGGAGTTCGAGTTAGAAAGGCGTTTGGCCGATGTCTATTTTAACGAGAAATCTGAATGAGTTACCAGAATTGGTGTGCCATTCCTAAGGGTTCTTCTCGGTCTGTGGATACAAGTTGATGTGATATTACCTGACGATGATTGGTATGTTTACATGACTTTAGAATGTTAAATCGAATCTTACCTGAAGGAGTTTTACGATGCCCTTTCTATAGAAGTTATGCCTATAGGGCTAGGGTGAAGTTGTAATTGGGATCGTGGTATGGGTTCTGGAAGTGGGATCCAATTTTTGTTGATTGCTACGGGGGTAACTACATGAATTAGTGTTGGCCTTAGTTAGTTGTCCGTTGTGTTTTCGTATTATCGTGATTTTTTTTCGGTGCCATTGAGGCATGGGTAATGGGTTGGCCGTTGTAAAGAACCTTTCTTGTGGAGTAATACTATCGGGAGGTGTGTTATATTACTAGTGACCTTGTGATTATGGGTGATAGGGTATTTTATCCACCTCAGAGACCATCTGTTATGATTGGGTTATGGAATGGTGACGATACCTCCATGTTGATACTCTTGTGTACGTGATTTGGGCATGTTGAAGATTATATACGTCATGAACTATACTATGTCTTGAGCCGCGTACTTAGGAATGGGGTATGGATGGAAACATAGTGGATGTGAGCGTAATAATCATTATTCTAACGTATTTCAAAATTTTTGAACATAAATGATTTTAGGGTTATCTCTTGCCCTGTGAGGTGTTCTTGGTAGTCATAGTGATGCCTTGTAGCTTTGAAAACCTATTTGATAACTTTTATATCCTTTCCCTAGCGTAATACTAAGCCATGTTCCTTATTGAGATTCAAGAGTTGAGTTACAGGTGCGTAAGCTTAGAGATGTGCTCGGTGGGTTAACCATGAAGTCGCAGATGTGTTAGAATATGTATTGGTTTTGGTTACGATTATAATGGGCAACAAGTATGGATTCTTTGAGAATTTCGCAGGAGTAAAGGCATGTGCTTTCGATGGATGTCCTTATGGTTAGGAGATTGTGCTCTGGAACTGTGTTTAGTGAGTACAGGGATGTGTGCCTAGATGAAGTTGAGATCTGGGTAGTGTTAGATCTTTTCATGTGACGACGTAGTCGCTTTGGTGTTTTCCTTACACGTGATAAGTGTACGAAATTTGAGGGGTCCATAACAGATGTTGTTGGTGTAGTTTGTTCGGTTGTTTTAGAATGGTGCGTTGATGGATGTAATGTCCCTCAAAGGGATGATGGTTGTCTTCGTCCTGATCTAAGGCGTAGATATGGTTGTGTTGTCTTACCCTTAGGGGTGCAGCATGGAATAATAAAGGTTAGTCAATGTACCTTAGTGGTTTGGGTGACCAATAGTTGGCATATGAAAATCATTAGATCTAAACTGTATACTGTCATCCTGATGCGAAAACGTTAGAGTGTTGATGATGTTTCAATAGTAGTGGGAGTGATGGGTAACTCTAGATGAGAAGTCTCAATTTTTGCCTTTCTTGACTAAGCGCCTTATGTATTCTTGTGTGGGTTTGCCTAAGTAGTAAGCTTGAGGTGGTAGCATGACTGCTGTTTACCTATTGAGAGGCAGGCTAATGTGGTGCAACCTTGTGAGGTGAAGCCTTGGTGTAATGTGACTGTGTAGTGTTATGCCTTGTGTATACCCAATGATGAACTTGTTAACGTGCAAGACGCGTTGTTTAGAGTAAAAGGAAGTTAGTGGTATCCGATGTATACAAGTAGGGTTTAAGTCAGAGAACCAAGTGTGAGGAATGGTATGATCATCGTGATTGGGATCGACAACATTTGGGCTGTGATATTCAACGTCATTCTGAGGACAAGTGGATAGTGTTATCCTATACCGAGCATTTACTGGTTACCTTTGGATATGGTGGTGTTGAGTGGGAGTCGCTGGTTGACTCTTTTAATTCCTCTAAAGAGAGAGTGACCTTGTAGATAGTTATCGTGTTTAAGTTGTTTTACCCTTTATGGATGTGAATGCTGAAAACTTTTGATTGATTCTTAGTTGGCCGTTTTCTGAGAATGTTGAAATCTCCATGAACCTTGTGCCCTTTGGTGGCCCTTTGGGTTTTGCCTTGTGAACATATACCATAATAATTGTATAAGTGTATGACTGGTTTCTCGTGGCCACTTGGTGAAGATTTGTTTGTTCTACCCTGAGAGTATGAGTGCTCGGGTTGCCTTCCCTATTATATCGGGTTGGTAAGCCTAGAGTACAGGTTCCTTTCTAAAGGAGAAGTTAGTACTGAAATATAGAACCTATGTCTGCAATGGTAGATCGAAGGTTGCTTGATAGCTATATAAGACATATTCTAATTAGTGCGAGAATGGTGATGTTCTTAGCTATTATCGAGTAAGCTCCTTACAGAGGTTTCTGTGGCCGAGCTGTTCACATTGTGAGTACCCGAAAGTCCTTTACGAGTTTTGGCTTGAATTTGGATTGGTTTTCAAACTATTTTGCCCTCTTGGAGTTTGTGTTTGATTTCTCGTTCAGGGCAAGATATAAGTGTTGTGCAAACGAGTTTAAGGTTATTAACAGAATGTGGTAGAGATGTGAGTCACAAAGAATTTAAATTTGAAAAGCCTTTGTCGATATTGCCTCTTTGGGCCAACCTGTTTGTTTAGTTTGAAATGTGAAAGCCTTACCGGTATAGAAAAGGAATTCTTTTGTAAGGATGTTTAGATTCTACTGATGAGAAGTTGGGAGAGGTGATTATCCTGTTGGTTGCAGTTGTAATAACCCGAACTCAAGATACGAATGAAAAAGAAAAAATATCTCAAATGAAACGAAATCTTGAACCAAAGTTCAGTAAGAAGAACCGGCCCGACCCTTTAACCTTTCGAGCCCGAGACCCGAGAAAGAGGGGGAAACACACAAGCATATATTAAAACCTGAATATTGATGTTAAGAACTCAAGGTTATAAGCCCACGTTGTTTAAGATAAGAGATAAGCTCAAAAAATCAAGAAACGAACCTATGTGAAAAATACCCAAATTTTCTCCTAAAATTAAATAAATAAAATTATTTGATATACATATATATATATATATGCACTCAAGTGGCTAGCCACTTAGGAGATTGTGCCAAACTTGGTGGCCAAGTCTTCTAAACTCAAGTTAGTATACAGTAACTAAAGTTAAGCAAACTAACCTAAGGTTAACCAATCTACCTAAGTAAGCTACCACCACTATCATTGTCTATAAAAAGGGAACCCAACCCACCACTTCTTCCTCTTGAATTTCGGCATTTTGTGAGGGAAGAGAGAGGGAGTGAAAGAAGAAGGAAGAAGAAGAAAGAAGAATCAAGAAAATTTGGTGGAATCCATGGATGCTAAAGCTAAGTCCTTGATCCAAATCATCAAAAAGTGATCTATATAAGGTAAGCAGTATTCGAACACATCTGATTTTACACCTATCAAACATCTCTTTCATCATTTGAAAACACCAATTTAAGATCAAGAATCGAATATGAATCGAAAAGGCGTCATGGTGAGATTTTAAGACTATCTTGGTGTGGCTGTTGTGTCTTGAAGTTTTCATGAGATTTTCTAATGGATCCATGGCATGAAAAGGCTCTGGAATTTTCATATTTGAGTGTACAAAATATGGATGTGAAGGAAATGGACCAACCATTAACACACATGATGTTAGGAGACTGGATCTAAACATGGCCTGTAATTTGGGCCTTTCAACCTTTCTGCCCTGGGATTTGAAATATCATAAGTCAATGTAGAAACTTGATCTAAGCATGATTTTTATTTCCAGAGTTATATTTTTGTGTTATCTTGCATCCAAAATTGGTTTGAACTCATTTCAGTAAGTAGAACTCGAGATATTGCAATTCTACCAAGGTGTATCGATTTTAGACCAGTCAACAGTGCAGACCTAGAAGCCCTAGTTTAAAATGCGATCTGATTTTTGGCCAAAACATGAAAGTTGTATATAACATGTATATATATCTACTCACCAAAAATGAGCACAAAATATTGAGTTTTGATAGGTCATAACCCCTTTCAAAATCTCTGTTGAGTTTCAGCCCTCAAGGGATACTTCTGTCACATATTTTTGTGTAACCCAAAACCCCTATTTTGAATGACCTATTCCACAAGTGGTCTACATGAATATTGTAGCTAACTTATTGATGTATTTTTCTACCCAAAAACCAGATCTTAAAGCCTCAGGATAATACCCCAAAATCATTTCAAACCCTTTGTCCAAAATCGGCTCTGCTGAGTTTTGGCAGCTGACAGAACTTACTTTTTAAAATGGCCAAAAAGTGTAACTTGTTTCAAACAACTACCCTTAGATCTAAATATGAAACTTGTAGAGGGCATGGTGATCCAGTACATACTAAAAATGGGCTCATTTAGACTTAATTTGATACCCCAAAACTGAGAGAAACATAAGCACAATTTTGGGTAAAATCTGGAGAAAGTGCTGAACCGTTTTTTTTAGGATGAAATGTTCACTCTTTTGCATTAGGATTTGGTCTTGGTGTTAAACATGAGGGTTGTAGGAAATATTTTTATCTAAATAGTGTTTAAAAATTATATTCCGTTTCCAACTCTAAGTACCTCAAGATACTGTGGTACTTTGAAATTTAAGGATTTGAAAGAGAATAATAAATGATTAAATAAAATTCTTAAATAAGTGAAGGATTGGGCGAGTGTGTAGTACCCCTTAAACCTAAAAAGAAAGCAACCACGGTTCCAAAAATCAAGAAAATATTCCACGGTTAGAATCATTATAGTTTCACCCTAAAGGGGGAGGATACCGTGATTAACGGTCGAGTCGTGTTTTGCTTGTTAGGCTCGAAGGTTGTAGAACCTGGGGGTCCATCTTAGCTTGTCAGGGTGAGGCTCAGTTCATACGCTTATTATGCAAGCTGAGAGTGCTTAACCATTATCTTGAACTTATGTTATCTAAATGATGCATGAAAATTCTTTGAAGCGCATGTTTTGAACTATGGCCAGTTTTGATGACTGCATGAACCTGTTGTTTTCAAATGCCATGATGTCTTTAAGTCAAGTATGCTATTTATGCTATTTTGAGCTAGCATGATGTTATTATGAAAGTATGGTTAATGCTGTGTGGTTGTTTCAAAGTGTCAAGTTACAAGGATTTTCGGCCATTTATATCCCGTTATGAGGGAAGTTACCCAACTATGGGTTTTCATTTGTCCCTTTAGGGGAGGTTTCCCGTTAAGCGGAGGTTTTTGCCATAAAGGCTTTTGGGCTGAGTCCCAGGTTTTAGCACATACCAATCGTGCTTGGTGGAGAGTGGCCCTCATTCCATCACGTTGCTATCTGTGCATTGTGAATTGAGGTTACGGTACTGTCAAAATTCCCGATCGTGAGGTTGATGACTACTTGGACATTGTTGGAGTTTGAGTCTAGATTTGAGAAGTGGTCATGCATTTTAAATTTGTGGCGGTTGAGCCAGGAACATATTTTTGTTTGCAATACTGAGAAGATTCTGTATAATCTGTGATGTTTTCATGTTAATGCAAATGCATCAGTTTCTATATTTTCGTAGAAAATGTGATGAACCTTTTTTTTTAAAAAGAGTTTTCAATTATCCTGACATAAGTAACTGTATTTTCTGTTCATGATAATGCTAAGTGTGCTCTCCTGTAATCTCTGTGGTTACAGATACTAGAAACGGCTAAGAGTTGGTCCACCACAAGCGTCATCAAGTAGTTTTGGTTCTGGTGTTGAAAATTGTTTTGGCCAGTCTTTCTTTTGTTTAGTTTTAGTGTTGGCAAAGCTTCATGTATAAGATTTGAAGGTTTTTGACATTTTAGAAGTAATGTATGTCTTGGGATGGTAAATTCCTAGTGACTTATGTTTACCTATTTGATATTAAGATATTATTGGTTGTTTAAGTTTACTCCTTGTCTATCTCTTGCGCTACTAGTTTACGGTGGGATCTTATCCCTTTGTGTAGGATTAGTGCCTTACGTTAAGTGGGGTGTTACATTTTGGTATCAGAGCCCTAGGTTATAGGTTCTGTAGACTTGTTAGAGTGTGGTATGTGGTGGATTGTAGGTTAAGTGTGTCATCTCGCGGTCTGTTGAGAAGTGTGGTTTAGGACTGGGGTTATCATACCTTTGTCTTCGGGCATCTGACTGACCGGCAATGAGGTCCAATTGGGAAATGCGTTCTGCAGACGCAGGGTCCTAATTAGAAGTCTAAGAAAGTTATCAGATTAGGGAGATAACCCGGGAGGGGTCTTGTGTTGCTATCAGTTTGCGAAGTCTAAGCAAGTTATCAGATTGGGGATATGACTGGGGAGGAGCCTTGTGTTGATGTCATTTTGTGAAATCTAAATGGGTTATCAAATTAAGGGGACGAAACTTGTGTCATTAAAACCTTTTGTAGACAGTTTATTTTTATCCTTATGTCTATAAGTTGGACTCCTGTGTCGAGCCCTAAGTCATAACTTTCCTACGATTGGAAGGAGCATGGAGAGACTCAAACGGAGCGTCATTCAACCCGAACCAGTATAATGAGGCACGACAAGAAGAATCTCCGCTAGTGGGACCGGTGGAACCTGATCTAACCGCTAGGATGTTAGAGGTGATCGTAAGACTGACCGAACAGAACACGAGTTGAATTGCGATGCGAGCTGAGAGAAACAGTAACCCCTTAATCAAACAATTTAAGGATCTGGATGTAAAGAAGTTCATGAGAATCCTTAGCTCTACAGAAGTAAAAAACTGATTGAAGGATGCCGTGCATATTCTGGACAGGATGGGGGTAGATGCGGACAATAGGTTTGACCTCGTAGCTCATATATTTAGGGGAGAAACATACCACTGGTGAGAAGCCATGGAACGGTTCTTGAAGATGCTGGTGCCATGAGTTGAACCTCTTGTACCCCAAAGAATCACTTGGGATCGTATTGAGAAAATGTTCGACATATAGTACAAGCCCATAAACTATCAGCATGAGGAGTAGGAATTCATCGACCTAGAACAAGGAAGGATGACTGTGACAGAATTCGAGATGAAGTTTACAGAGTTATCACGATATGCCACCCGGCTTATACCTGATGAGGAGATAAGGTGTAGAAGGTTCAAGAATGGATTAAGTTTTCGAATTAGAACAAGGATGACGATTCTCGAGATGAACAACTACGCAAGGCGAGTGAACATAGTGCAAGATGAATTACAATGCGGGCCAGAAGGATCGGCAACTCTTTAGTTAAACAATTCAAGAATTTGGGTACCAAGGAATTTGTGGAAGCAATTAGTCCCGCTGACGCTGAAAAATTACTTGAGCGGTGGAGTATGCGTTTTAGACAAACTGAGTTGTACATGTAGTAAGTTCTTAAGTATTGATTTATATTCGTTTGACATCTAGACTGTGTAACTAAAATGGAGTTGGTATTCGGTTTCCGTTGTGGTATCGATGTGAGTCGCAAGGAAGTTGCTTTCGAAAACCTTTTGTGATGTCACCCGTTAGGGAAAACCTGTTTAGATTAGTGCATAAATATTGCTTATAAAGAAGGAATTTTCTCATGGGAATGTGTGCACTCTATTTATGAGAAGTTGAAGGGTGATAAAATTCTATTGTTTCTGGTGGAGTTGCAAAGCAACTTAGTATGGATACGCGGGAGGAATAAGTGTTTGGATGAGAATTATGGAAGCGTAAGTGAAACTGTACGAATTAATGGGTGTGATTTTTGTAAATTGGCCTTAAGTGAATTAAGTGTCTTGATAAAATGCGGGTAAGATGAAGTGTGAAAGTGGTTTTTGGTTCGGTTGTGTACCAAAGAATGTGTGAAGGGATTGAGTGATGATGGTAAGAAATTTTAGAATCAGGAGTTAATATTGTACGGGTAAAGTATTATTGGGTGAGTGGTACGTATGTGAAGAAAAAATGCGAATGTATATTGTGTTATGACGAGGATTGTGTTTGGGTGTGAATGGATAAGCATATCCTGTGGAGCATTTAGTCTACGTGGTATGTTTAACCCTAGTGATGCATTAGGTTCAGGTGGCAGTATTAGTCTTGATGGTCGAAAGGCAAGAGTGGTAATTAAAAGTGTATGTAAAGATTGTGATGTGGTGAATGAAGACTCGAGGTCGTTTAGGAAGTTTCACGGAGAAGTGTTTTGTGACTTGGGTCGTCGTTCTCAAGAGTAAGAGATCGTGTGGAATACATAGTGTTTCGTCAGAATGTGAGTGTGAGTGTGTGAAGTTTGTGGGGCATGGTATATGTTGTTGGTGTAGTTGACTCGGTCGTCTTGGGATGACGTGTCGGTATGAGGAGGTCCTATAAGGGGATGATATTGGTAGTATGTGACATGGCGTAAGAACTAGAGATGGTGATGTTATCATACCCTTAGGGACGAGGGATAGGATGGTGCCATTTGGTCTGTAGTTGGTAGGCGAGGTTCGTTTTGTTCGTGTTGCTCGTAGTTGCTCTCATTTTTTTCGGATAACTGTATGCCGGTGGTACTCATGTAGTGACATAAGAGATGGGTGTTCCCGATTGAGCATTTTGCGCTTTCTAGTGGGCATACCGAAGCCGCGAGCTCGAGATTGTGGCATGGGTTTTGCCTACCTATTTGGTTGTTACCTACCTATTGGAAATTGAGTTGATGTGACGCAACCCTATGAGGAGATGTCATATAGTGATGCGAGTTTATGTGGTGTTGTTTTTAGTAATTGACCGGTGAGGGTCTTATGAACGCGTGCAATACATTGTTAGGATGTGAAAGAATGAACGATAGTTAGTGTGCTTTGATACAGATCTAAGTGTGAAGACCTAATGCAACGAATGATATACCCATTGTAATGGTGGCCCTAAGAGGTGGTGACTTGGAGTGAGAGCCTAGAGTTGATTTGTAGTTTATCTAGGAAGAGAGATGTTTCATAATTGGCCCTCTTGTGTGGATTGTTCTTCCTTAGTAAAAATTAAACGTTGGGATTGTACGCATGTGAGTCTGTTTGTCCGTGGTTCCTTGAGGAGCCCATTTGCTTTACCCTGTGAACCTGAGCATTTTGGGTGGTGTTTCTGAAAATGTCATTGGATTGGTATGGAGTATCGGTAGTTTGAGTGAAATCTCTAACGGAGTACAGTGATTGAAATGTTTATGTGGTGAGTTCCTTGAGTATCGATTCTGTGGAATTCTTACGAGAATGTAGGTTCGTGGTTTTGTCATTATCCTCATAATTAGGAGATCGTGTTTGGAAACCATGCTGGGTGCATGAGGTTTGAAGGGACCATAGATAAATTCGAGAGTGTGGTTGGTTAGTGCTGAGACGATGTATCCTGGATGTACTATGTCTGGAGGTTGTTTGTGTTCCACCTTAGGTTTAGAGTTGGGTATGTTAATTACCCATGGGAACGAAGTATGGAGTAATAAGGTTCAGCAATGTACTGTATGATTTGGCTAGCCTAGGGCGATACGTGAGGAATCGTGGGTTATGATGCCTGTGATCGATGTGTGCTTTGAAAGCGGAAGTACGGAAGTGCAAAAGGTGTCTGCATGGTTAAGGAAGTTCTTGATAACTCTAGATAGAAGAACTCGGGATTGGATTCCCTTTATATTGTGTCGTGCACTTTCTACGAGAGTTGTGTGGACAGTGGACTCGAAGCCATGGCGTGGTTGTGAATTGCCTAGCAGGAGTTAGGTGAGTAAGCACAACCTTTTGGAGTGAGGTTTTGGCACGATGGGAATGTTGATGAATGTCTCCGTGCATAATTGGTGATGTGCTTGTAATCCTTTGGTATGGGATGTGTTGTACAAGATATGTAGATTGGTAGTGTTCGTATCTATGTGCAAATGAGGTCTGAAAGCTGAGAGCTTAATGTAGCGGATGGTTTGGGGTACCGTGATCGTGGTTAACGGCAGCTGTTTGACTATGGTCGATGTGGCTTCAAGGTA
>JAULJZ010121885.1:0-11190 GCA_032270985.1 Heliamphora pulchella
ACGGCCACGGCCACGGCCACGGCCTCGAGTTCCATTGCCACCACGAGAAGCAACGAGGGCAGACAGGTCACTAGAATAAGGTGTAGACCTTGTGTCGTCGCGACGTATCGAACAACTCACCCGACGGAAAGTCTCAGATAAGGTAGGAATGTCTGTCCCAACAAGAATTTGTGAACGGGCCATGTCATATTCAAGATCCAAACTGGCCAAGAAACACACAACTAAAATCTACATCCGTTGTTCCTGAAATTTACTGAGAGAATTAGTGAATGGAAGAAGTCGATCGAACTCGTCAGCAAGCACTTTAAAGCTCATAAAATGCTCCTGAAGGGGACGATCAGCCTGTTGCGAGCGAAAGAATCCTCGCATCATATCATACAAGCGCGATAATCATTTGTGGAAGAATAGATATCCTTGAGAGCCCCCCAAATTTCTTTCACTGTATCTGCACTGGCAACCAAAAACTTGACACTGCGGTCCATAGAATTTATAATCTGACTGAAGAGACGAGCATCGTCTCATACCTAGGTACGATAAATAGGAAAACTACGATCAGGGACATCGTCAAATAAGTGGGAATCCAATTCCATACCTTGCAAGGATTTCAACACATTCTTTCCCCACAAAGGATATACAGAAGCACCGTCAAGCTTCTCATCGACAAGCCGAGTAGAGGAAGGGAACACCTCAGTTCTCATTGGTTGCCCGGTATCCGTCAGAGACTCGGCAGTCCCAGAAGTCCAGGTAGCAGACTTATCGCCCTACGATGATATTCATGTTCAAATACTAGAAAATCCACAACCAAACAACCACTCACTGCATCACCAAAAATCGAACGACACAGAAATTGTTGTTGAATGGAAAGCAAGCCATTGCACGGATGAATGAAGGGACATAATGAGGACGGAGAAACAAAACAGAACTGCCGAGACCTCTAAAACTGCCGAGACCTGCGCGACTGTTCCGACGACCGCCGAGACCTGCGCGCCTGTTCCGACGATCGGCGACTGTTCTGATGACTTTTCCGGCGACTTGACTAGGTTTCCAGTGACTGTTTAAATGGTTGGCAACTGTTTTTGGGACATGATCGTTGGGTTTTGGTGACTGTTTGGTGGGTTTCAGTGGGTTTCGACGACTGGTTGGTGGCGCCGATTGGATAAGAACTGGTTTGGGATTTTTCGACGCTTGTGGAGGAGGTAGATGTCGGCGCTAGTAGTAGTGGTGTTAGGGGGTTTCGGCGACCATGGAGGAGGTTTGGGTGGATTTCGGCACTAGTGGTGTTGATTTGGGTAGGTTGCGGAGGTTTGGGTGTAGGTCGACGCTGATAGTGGTGGTTATAGGGGGAGTCGGCGACTATGGAAGGGGTTAGAGTGGATGTCGGCACTGGTGGTGATGATGTTGGTGGGTTTTGGCGCTGGTAAGGAGGAAGTGCTGATTTCGGTGCTGATGGAGGTGGCTTGGGTGGTCGGCGGCTAGGGCTGAATCCAAGGAGGAGCTATCGGTGATAGTAGTGGCTCTGATACCATGTTAATATGACAATATTAGGATTACTAAAAGCGTTAACTCTAATGGAACACGCACTAGATTATTTATAGATAAACGAAACCATACACTATGCTATGGTGTGCTCAACCACACCAGATAATAATCATAATAAAGCTTAACACCAATTGGCCATCCATCTTAATTTGAGTTTTGAAACATTTATGGCAAAAAATTTACAAGAGGAATTCAGCAGCTTTGGGTTGGAAAATTGTTCCACTAGTCATGATTTATGTAGCTCAGACATTGCTAAATGAAAAAGGCAGATCCATTGCAAACAACAATATTTACCTCTATAATTACACCTCTAAGGCTATGTTTGGATCTTCGATTTGTCAAGAAAAAGGAAAATGAAAAAGAAATAGAATTACTTGTGCTTACTCTACATTGAAACAAAGCAAAATAAATTGTTTTGACAAATCTCTCATTATTTTCTTCTCATTTTCCTAACCCAACCAAGAAAATAAGAAAAAGAAAATTATCTCCACTTATTTTTCAACCACTAGTGGTGTCAACTTTGTCACGTGGACTCGGTTACGGTTGTCAAGTACGGTTGTGTTTAAGTGTCGGATTCATCTAATTTTTATATCAAAAATATTGCGACACAAAAAAATATTTATATTTCCTAATATATCCCTTTTTCACTTTCTAGGTTAAATGGTGTTTACAGGTTTCATACAGTATTTCATACATAATATGAGAATTCATGCATAAGTATATAATAAACTTCAATTACTAAATACATTTTCTAGGCAAAAAAGCATGGATACGAATACAAAATACGGATCTAATACGATATGAATACGGCGACATATTGAAATTAAAAAAAATAGGATACGGGTGCAGCCAAGATACGTTTGTAAAAATAATATTTCTTTATACTTTTTAGTATTGTATTATTTATAAAATTAAACCAAATGACAAAATTTAATTCATCTTATTGTTATTTTAAAACATTCAATAACTACTCAACTCAAAAGTAAGATATAAAAAAAATAAATTTCCATTAAGCATACAAGAAAATAGGCGGTAGTACATTCATAACAATAAAATCAAAGCATGAACTAAAAAATTGAAAAAAATAAAAAAATTATTTTTGAAGTATCCAAAAGTATTCCATTCATATCCTCCCGTATCTGAAACTAAACAAATAAAAAATAATTTTTTGATACTTAGTCGGATAGGTATCCCCGCGTATCGAGCACGTATCAGTATCTAATACGCATCCAAGAATATATGAGGCCATTTTAGAAGTATCTATGCTTCATAGTTTCTAAGTAAATATCCAAATAAAGATGTCAAACATATATTACGTTATCTAATTGTCAAGTGTCTAACATGAGTAATTCATACATTAAAATAGTCCATGTAGCATAGGTTGCCACACCACCACCAGCACAAGACCACCACCGCCTTCACCATCTCTCCACCACCACCACTACGAACACTAGCATAAGGCAACCACTACAACCAAGATCATCACCCCACTACCGTCGCCACAATAGACCTATGGATATCACCATTCACCACAACGACCAGGGCCAACGATACTATGCATATTGTGAATATTTATATATAACTATTCGAAACAAGAAATATTTATGATTTAAATGTGAGTAAGACAATAAAGGATATTTTCGAGCTTATTTTCAATCACATAGCCAACAAAAGAAAACAACTCATTTTTCTCTAAAATATTTTCCACAAAAAACCTTTTTTTGCCAAAACAAACACAACATAAATTAGAGCTGTAAGGACAAGTAATTCTAAATGTTAATAATGCCCTTAACACTGAAAATCAAGTATAAAAAATAAAGCTTGATATCTCCACAAGATGTTGGGTATCGTTGGAATCCAAACAAATTGTGAGGATAGGTTTTGGACCTTCAGAAATGCTTCTTTATGGATAAAAACATCACAATATTTTAATGAAAAGTCGTCAGAAATTGTTTGAATATATTAAAAAACCACAAATCATGTTGTATTCATAGAAATCCAAGACAGCTGGATACTCAGTATGTTTTTGTCCTACCACTTTAGTCATTTGGACTGACAAATGTAAGCCTCGGCCAGTAAGGATCACGAAGGAACCAAGAGAAAGGTAGTTATAAAGAGACTATATTTTAAATTAACTATAATACTTCACCATAAGAAACACGGGTTACTGCAAAATATATATCAAATTACATAATGTAAACTTATGTAATATAAATTATATTGTTAAATCAATGACATTAAGAAAATTTAAAATTCTAAAAAATAAAAATTCAAAAGTAATCATATATTTAATTCTACCATATGTTTTATTTAAAAAAGAGATGGGGTTCAATAGGCCAACACTTTTGTACCACATGTATTTTTTAATTTTAAAAATAAAAAATGGAGAAATTCTGATTAATACTTCGAAACATCCGAGCCACCCGAATAAAGTCACCTTTCTATAATTATGATCTTCGTGATTACAAATAGCTTTTACCTTGAAAATATTTTACATTTATAAGAGATGAAATTTGACAAAAAAAAAACAAACAGTAAGCATGTGTTCATCTTTTAGTCATCTATATTATTTATAAATTAAGAAAATAAAATAGAAAGAGAATATATTTTGAGGTATAAATTATATCATCAGATTTTTTTTATCAAAAGTCCTCATGCATAGCAAACCACTTTACATTAAGAAAAATAATCATAGGTTTCGTATATATTACATAATTCCGAAATATTTAGCCCAATTTTCTTATATTATTAATTGTTACGATACAATAATATGTATTGGTTATCACAATTCATTTTGTAAAATTCTATAAATTCTGCCAATTGATTAATATGTCAAGATTTTAAAATTTCCTGAATTTATTAAAGAATCTTTCAACATAGTAAATTTTCAATTTTCATTTAACAAAGATTAGAATTTTAAAAATCTATAGTTAATATGTCACAAAATGATAACTTATTTGGTTTTTATGATTTTAAAATTAATATTTTATCATTTGCTCACTGTAAAGTGATTATTGGATGTTTATAAATCATATTCGTTCGTAAATATTTTTAAAGACAAAGTTAAATTTTTTAAAACAAATAATAGCTACAATAATTTTGTTGATTTTAAGAAAATTTTGCCAATTTCTATGTACAAGCATAGTAAGAATTGATTACTTGAACTTAAATGCCTAAATTTATCATTCACCTAAGATTAATTGGTATAATTTTGAATTTTTTCTTTTGTATTCCCTTTTCCAAATTTTTTTTTTTTTTTGAAGAATGACTTTCTTTAATTAGAAGGAAATGGGAGAGAAAAGACAAAAATATGGAAAGAATTGAAAGGAAAAAAAAGAAAGAAAGATTGAAACGAGAAGATGAGAGAAGGAAGATTCCTTTCAAAAAACGTAAATCAAGTGAATTCTTAAAATTTTAAAAATATTAACTAAATGCAGTAGCCAATACTTACAAATCATTTTCTGAATTCAAAAAATTGGCAAAATTGGGATTGAGTTTTGGAGCACTTAGAATCGCTCTCACAAAAACACCCTTTTGCATTATATATATTAAATTAGGTTTTTTTCTCTCCCTCAATGCACTGGTATCTCAATGCATTAAAGATTTACTTAGTACCAATCGTCACCACCACCGCCACCAATCCACCACATATGTTGCTTGCTGCCTGATGAGAATTTCACACCAGAAGAAACCCATTCTTTAATGTTTATGAAGTATTACTTGACTGGGCAATTACCCATACCCAAGGCGCATTCAATAATAAATACTATATTTAATATGTGCGGTGTTAAATTTCTGACAAAAAAAAGTAAATTAGAATGAAACAACTTTCCTGAATTGATCTGAATCCTTATTTAGTCTAGATTGCAGGTCAGGGTAATATTTATTTTGAGGACTGAAGGTTAGATGACATAGAACAAATGCGTTACATCAAATTGTTCTATTTTATTATATAATTTTTTTCTAAATTCTATATAACATTTAAGAAATTCATTTCATTATTTCTTTTGCTAAGTAATTTCTAACTTTGTAGGTATCACCATATTTTAGGACCACAAAATGACTCTGACCATCCATATTTCACTCCACTAACACTTCCCAAATATGCAATATACTAGCATCTTAGTTCTCCAAACCGTGAATGGCTGATAATTGAATTCTATAACTGAGATGCCGCCACTAGCGGTTTAGTTTGAAGAACCCATTTGTAAAGTGTGCTATAGGAGGCTGGCATGGTGGCTAATTGCTTAAAGACCAAACTAACTCAGAATATTTGCATGTAAATGAGTAGAATGATAAGAGATAAAAGCTGAATTTAGCAAACAACAAGCATTAGAAAAGATCACAACCATTTATACAGGCATGTTCAATGAAGAAAGAAATACCTTGGGCACAGGTGCAATTGTTCGCCGATGTCTGATAGAAAATCCAAACCTTGCGATCTTCAATATAACTGGCTTGCCATCCTCAGGATGGTTTCCCTAGAATGAAGTCAGCCAAAATGAGTTTGATGATGACAAAACTAGAAAAGGAACTCAATTTAGAAGAAGATATACCAATGTCACGGGATACCGCAGCAACTCATTAGCATCCTCCAGGGTAATGGAGTCTATATCTTTTATCTGAAATAAGAAATGTTTCAATCAAGCTAGGATTAAAAAATACAACATAAACATGCCATTAAGCATGGGCGTCGAGCAAAATATAATGAGGTTCTTTTTTTTGTAAGGGGTTAAAGAAACAGGAATGCTTACAAATGCATGGATGTCTATATCAAAAGAGTCTATAAAGCATTATTTCTTTCGTTTTTGGTAAGTAATGTCATTAAAGTGCCAAAAGGCAAGAGCAAGTACACACGGGTATACAAAACCAAAAACAAAACCTATACGGCCACTATACAGCTTGAATACCCAAATCCCCCCAAAACTCATAAAAAGAATCCAAAGAAAGAGTATAGATGCCGTTGAGCCAAAAAAAGAGGATCGAAAGCACCACCCCTTTCAAAAAAGGAATGGATCACTCAACTCTCTTGAGGAGTTTCCAATTCCCCTATCTCCAAATACACCACATGATACAGAAAGGCACCATGCTCCACGCTTTCCTCTTACTCTTCCTCGGACATCCTTTGTACCAGCACGCAAAAAATTCCTTTACTGATGTAGGCATCACCCAAGTAACCCCAAAGCATGATAGAGCCATATCCGAAAACAGATGATTAACTGATTCCTCCGCCCCTTAACACATATAACACCGATCAGCCACAGGTCCGCAACATTACAAACATCTTAAGCCCCTTTTTGATTTTCAGATAAATTTCAAATTTAGAGGCTTTATTTTTTCATTCTGCAAATTGAACCCTACCCAATGTTTTTGATGATTGGCATGTATTCCATAAGCACCGAAATTGCTAGTTGGATCAAATTTAGTATTGATTTTCTGTTTTAGTAGTATTGCACTTGGATATTTCGAAAAATTCCAACCGACAGGTTGTTTTAAGGTGTCGGCAAGTAGTTTTTGTGAAATATAAGGGTAAGCTTTACATAGGTGATCCTCTTTGGCTTCGATTTGGACAAATCTAATGTTGTTTTGCTGATTTTGTTCAATTTTTAGAGCCTATTTTACTCCCGTCATTGGTCACCTAGCCTATTTTCTTGCTGAAAGTCTCTTTTTGCTCTATTTGGTCGGCGGCGTTGCAGCAATAGAGAGGCTTCGATAGAGCAACGGCGACGTTACAGCAGCATAACAGAAATTATAGTTTTTAGGGTTTAGATAGGCTTCGATAGAGAGGGAGGTGAGAGAATTTTTAGGACTTTGGAAGAGTTTTTAGAGTTTAACAATGATGTGTATTGTAGAAAATATTTGCTAGGAGAAAATGGGCGGGAATTTCATTTGACAAGTAAAATCTCAACCTTAAAATTTTATAAAGAATAAATCACAACCATTAAGACATAGTTTGTCTCTAGACATTTCAAAAACACTGAGTTGTTTTATTATATAGATTTTTATTTATATGCACATTATATTTGTTGAGAATTTATTAGTTTTATTCCTTTCTATTTTTCCATTATTTTCTTAATTAGATTCTTGTACTTATCTTTATCTTTGACCTAATATATATAAAATGATATGTGGGTGAAGAAGGCTAATTAACCTCCTAAAACTCTTTCTTCTCATCTCTTTTCTTTTTTTCAATCTTTCCTTCGTTCTTTTTCAAACCCTAAATTCATTTTTTACTATTCAACTTGATATCAGAACAACTCCGATCTAACTCTAAAAACATCGTAAAGTTTCAGCCTTGGTCACGCAGCAAAAAGGCCTCGCTGACGTCATATTCCATCCGATGATGTCAGCACGACGTCAGCGACTGTACGGACGGCGGCGAACGCCGCTTCGCTGGTTCGATTCACCTCAGTCCACTAATTGCTGTAATGATTTTTCCCTAATTTTTTGGAGAAGACTGGTATATTTCGTGCTTTTTCAAAGTTTTGGCAAGTTTCGGACCCTAGGGTTTTCGATTTGGGTTTCGCGGTTTCGTTTTTGGTTTTTGGTGGTTGCGATTCCTTCTAAGGGTGCCGAATCTCTCCTCATGTTAGATCTATGGCTGTTTGGTGATTTTGGTCCATTTTTGGTCGATTTGAAGCTCGGCGCTATCTGTTCGTGGCTCGTTAGTGTGCGATGTTCTTCGGTTCTTGTTGTTCTGGCTTTCTGATGCTCTGAATCCTCTCTACAGGCGCCGAAACTCATGATTCTTGCCAAATCTGGAATTGTTTGATGATTTTGGAGGGTTTTTTTGCTGTTTGAGGGTCCACGACTCTTTTTTTGCTTCAGTGCTGCATTGATTCCTGGTTCAGTTCCCTGGTATGAGCAGATTACTAGTGTTTCCAACTTCTTGGAATTACTGGTGTCTTTTCTTTGATTGATCTCTCGTTGTTCAGCTCTCACCGGTTAATTTCTGATTGATTACACTTGCTTCTTGAGTTACTATGGCTGAGAAACCACTTAGTGATCTCAAAGATGATGACTTGCCGCGTTGTGTCACTTCAAAACGCCTTAATGGTGTTAATTATTTAGCTTGGGCACATGCCCTTGAGATTTTTCTCAAAGGCAAACAGCAGTTGAAGTACATCACTGATTCTCCTCCACCCAAAGAGGATCCTACCCTTTCTAGTTAGAAAACGTTTGATTCTATTGTTATGAGTTGGCTGTGGCATAGTTTGGAGCCTCATATTGCTACTACAGTGGAGTTCTGTGATACCTCTAAGCAAATTTGGGACTCTTGCAAATTCTTTCTCAAACCAGAGCAATGTATCCCGTGTTTATGAGCTCAATGAGCAGAGTTTTGCAACCAAACAGGCTGGAAAACATTTGTCTAAATATTACAGTACACTCAAGAATTTCTGGGATCAGTTATTACAGTATCGTCCTTTCACTACTGATTTACAGCAACAGAAGCGTCAATGGGAGGACTTCATAATTGCATCCTTACTTTTTGGTTTAGATTCTAATCTTCGTGAGTTTAAGGACCAAATTCTGGCTAGTGAGACTTTGCTTACCGCATCGAATGCATATTCACGGTTGTTACGTTCCTCGTTGGGCCAATCTGCTAATATCCCTAATTCGCCTGCTCCTCCGCCTGCATCTGACTCGTTTGCCTTAGTTTCTACCCACGGCGGTCGTGGTTCCTTTCGTGGCAATGGCCATGGTAATCGGGGTGGATGTAATTTTCGCGGCAATTCTCGGGGTGGTGGTCGCAGTAGTGGCCATGGTAATAGAAAATGCGATCACTATGGTCGTACTAATCATACTGAACCGTATTGTTGGGCTAAGTATGGTAAACCTGATAATGTTAATCACGTTACTGATCCCACACCCCGATCCGCTTTTGATTCTCCTCAGCTGGCTTTCACTTCTGATTCTCATGGTGCTCTCACTGCTCAACTTAGCAAGATTGTTTAGACATTGCGGTCTGTTTTACCTCCATCTTCCACGGCTACTTTAGCCAATTCAGGTAATGTTGTATGTGCTGCTCTTACATCTCTTTCATGGGTCCTTGATTCTAGCACTAGCTCTCACATGTCTGGTAATCCATCGTTTTTTCTCATTTAACTCCTATCCAGCATCATATTGTTTTAGCTGACGGTTCATCTCGCCCCGTGCAGGGGACGGGTATTCTACATCCATCTCCCTCTTTCTCATTGTCTTCTAGTCTTTATGTCCCTAATTTTCCTTTTTACTTTCTGTTAGCCAGTTAACTAAAGCTTTACATTGTTCAATAATTTTTTTCTCCCATTTCTTGTGTTTTTCAAAACCTCCAAACCAAGAAGATGATTGGTTCGGGACATGAGAAGAATGGTCTCTATTATCTTGATGTTGCTTCGCCTTCCACTTCTTCTTCTGTTTTGAGTGCTACTGTCTCTCTCCTTCAGTGGCATTTGCGTTTAGGCCACCCGTCTGTGACTAAGCTTAAGTTGGTTATTCCTAATTTGAGTCATGTGTTTGGTTTTAATTGTGAAACTTGTCAGTTAGGAAAGCATCACCATAGTTCCTTTTTTATTAGTAGTCGTAGTCGACAGTCTGCGTCTTTTGATGTAGTCCATACAAACATTTGGGGTCCGTCTCGAACTCCCAGCAATAATGGATATTTTTATTTTGTTATTTTTGTTAATGACTACTCTCGCATGACTTGGTTGTTTCTGTTGAAAATTCGGTCGGAATTACCCTTTATTCTCGTTTTTATAATGAAATTTATACTCAATTTGGCAAATGCATCAAGTTTATTCGATCTGATAATGCTCTTGAATATCTACAATCCAGTGTAGCTTCTTTTTGCGTTGATTGTGGTATTATCCACCAAACTACTTGTGCATACACGTCTCAATAAAACGGGATTACTGAACGCAAACATCGTCACTTGTTAGATGCTGCTCGTACCTTATTGTTTCATACTACGGTACCCAAGCAGTTTGGGGGGGATGCTATTCTTACTGCTTGCTTTCTTATTAATCACATGTCTTCTGTTGTCCTCAATGGCCAGTCTCATTTTTTCTTGTTCTATCAGACCTTCTTGCCCTTTCCTCTCACTCCTCAGGTTTTTGGTTGTACTGCTTTTGTACATGTTCTTGATCCCAGTCGTGATAAGTTGTCTCCTCGGGCTCGAAAGTGTGTTTTTCTTGGTTATCCTCGTACTCAAAAAAGTTATCATTGTTATCACCCCGAAACCTGCCGGTATTTTGTTAGTGTTGGTGTCACTTTCTTCGAATCCACACATTTTTTTACTTCTTCCAGTCTCCCGTTGTCCTCTGATCTCATTTGTTGTTGTGAGGGGGAGTCTCGTTCTTCTCCTACTCTATCTTTACTTGTTTCTCTGCCCTCTCTTTCCTCTTTCCCTCTTTCTCATTTGCAGGTGTATCAGCGATCTAGTGCTCGACAGGTTGTTCCTTTTGACTCGAATTCGTCATCGTCTTTGGCTGAGGTTCTTGGGTCATCACCCCCTCCATCTGCCTCATCTAACTTGCCTATTGCCTTACGTCGTGGTAAGCGTGCATGTACTCAACACCCTATTACTAATTTTGTCCTATGATCGTCTCTCTCCTTGTCTCTATTCTTTTGCTTTTACCTTGTCGTCTATTTCTGTTCCTTCCTCTTATAAAC
>JAULJZ010121907.1:0-11189 GCA_032270985.1 Heliamphora pulchella
TTATAATTTTTATGAAACACTAACAACTTTTGCAATAACTTATAATATATAAGTTATAAGTTACTAGTTTTAGTAATATCAAACACCACCCATAAGGAAGGAGTAATGGTAATTTGGGCATGTAGGATTTGTGTCCATGTTAATATTTACAACTAGTACTAGTATAATTTTTAAAATTATTTATCTACTATTTTTTATATTTTGGGTGTTTGTTTCAACCGAACTTATACTAAAAACTAATTATTAAAGAGTAAAATCTAAAGCACCAAATTAGAGCTTATTAAAAAAATAGTTTTTAAGTTTTTTTTTGGGCCTCAAAAGAAAAAGGCCAGATTTTTTACAAATGTTTTGATAATTTTTGACAGAAAACATGTAAAAAATATTACTAATAATACCATTTATTTTTCTTTAATTTCGAAAAAAAATTGATAAAAATAGTTATTATTATTATTATTATTATTATTATACATTGAGAAAAAATAAAGGTGGTTGGTAATATAGAAGAGAAAAGCGTGAAAGATTGATTAGTTCATATTTCTTATTTTATTAGTTTACGAATTGAATTCTAGAGATTCATAAATGTTCATCTCCAAGATGAAAAATTGTTAATTTAAGTAAAGTAAATTTTTTTGATATATATTTGATATTATTAAAAGTTAATAAGTGTGATGATTCTTGGAAATCTGTTTCATACAACACTATAGAAGTATATTGGGCCTTGCTTGAAAATTCAAGGCCTGTTGGGCCAAGGCCCATCACCACATGCACAAGTTATCGGCCCATAATTGTACAATGGCCAGCCAGGCTCATACTCGTACCATCTAACCTAATAGACCCACGCGAAGCGGAAGAAAATCTAGGCCAATATTTTTTAAAAAATTTTATATTTTTAATTAAAAAAATTTAAATTTTTGTTTAAAATAAGTTGTTTAACAACTTAGTTTTTAAGTTAGTTTTTTTTTAAATTAATTGTTTGAATAAAAAGTTAAATTTTTTACTTTTTGTTCAAATTGAATAATTTTGCTATTCTATATATTTGATATTAATAATTATATGTAGTTGGTAGTAATAGTAAATAAATTATGAAAAAATATATTATTGTATTTTAAAAATGGTTGAAATTTAAATAGAATATTTTAGGAGTTAGTGTTTTAATTTGAATTTTTATTTTTTTTAGTTTTTTTATTTTTTTTGCAACTATATTAGTTTTATTTTTTATTTTTTATTTTATTTTTTTTGCGTTTTTCGCCAAAAAAATCAAAAAAGCTAGAGTTATCAAACGGATTAGTGAAATCAAATAATATAGCTTAAAAATTGAGTTTTTTTTTATAAAAAAAATAGTTTTTTTTTTTTAAAAACGCAAATTTTTAGATAATCCAAACAGGAACTTATTCCTTAGAATAAAATCATGACTCTGTTTCTGTTGTCATATATGGTGGAGGGCATTTCTGTAGTTGCAAAATTTCTCTACCATTGGGCGTTGTGCCTACATTAGAAGTGATGGTACCCCAGTTGCTCACCTGGTCGCATAAGGTAACTATTGATCATGAAAAGGCAAAATAGTTATTTGGATACAATAATTTCCTCCTTGCTCCCTGTTTTGTTGCTTGTGGTCACTTGTGTGTGGGTTACTTTTGTTGGCTGGAGACATCCAAAAAAAATAAATGACTACAAACAAACACAATTTTTTTTTTAAAATTTAAGCGTAAAATCGTGGTTTTTCGAGTCCAATTAATAGTTGATCTCAAAACCTACAAAATGAGAAATTAGTTTTGAACGACACTGATATGATAAAAGAGCAGTTCGGTGCACAAAACTATAGTGTATGCGGAGTTCAAAAAAAGGGACAGTCACAAAGGATTAATAGTACGCAGTCTTACCTTGTATTTGTAAAAGGCTGTTTTTATGCCTCGAACCTGTGACCTCCAAATCACACTGATATGATGTCAACTAAAAATCGTTCGACAATTAAGTTAGATCTCTTGTAGAATAAAAAGATAATGTAAAAAGGAGATAATATGATTAAAATTTTTGTGAGCGTTAAAAAATGGATAAAGCATATCTTGTGCATTTCTTTCTATCGATCTTTTAAGACTTTTATATAAGGCTTTTGGTGTGTTGCCTTAGATATGGTGTGTCTCACATGATTTGCCATGTTATCTATAGTCAGTCAATGGAATATGATCAAATATCTATTAACTAATATATTTTCTCTCCATTTTGATTGTTAGAATAAATCGAAGAGAAAAATAAATTTTCTCTGTTCTCTTTTATTTGGTGAGCCTGCATAGGAGAAAAGACTATTTTTTATAATTTTACTAAACTGATATTTATTTTAAATGGATAGTAATTAGGTATTTATTTTTAAAGAGTTAACATAGCATTAGAAAATATGAATTAGTATTTAAGATATTTTTTTTTCTTTCACTTTTAAAGACATCAAAAAAATGTTTTAAGGGAAATGAAATAAAATCTTTATTTATTTTACATTTATTTTTAATTTCACATTTTTAAAAAATTATAAAAACAAATAAATAAATAGTTATGTTTTTTTGTCATTTCAATTCAAACAAGCTGTAAGAGATACTACATAACGGAGGGAGAGATGACAATTCTATTGCCAATTATAGGAGAAATTATTGTTTTTTTATTTTTATATCTTATGGTGTATGGGCTAATTTACGCGTATCTTGACTAATATTTAGAAAGCTAATTTTACCGTCCACTAGCACGAGACCTAATTAAAGTGCAAAACCTCGTATAAGCAATCAACACTACGTTAGTAAATTGATATGGTGTATTTAATCAATACATTCGTGCTATATATTTTTTAATATAGAATTTTGCTGACATATAATAACTGTTAATCAAAAAAATAACGTATATATATATATATATATATATACATTTTCTGTATACTCAATAGCTCTTCCACTTATAGGGGCCGCGTTGGTAGATGAGGACGATGGGTTAGTATCAAAACAACAATCCAAATCAGATAAATGCAAATAGCAGTGAGCTGCCACTACTGATGGTCGGCCAAACCACATGGACCCCACACATTCCATCAAGAGGATTATTTTGGGGTTTCAGGCTAGATTATTGGGATTTGAATATTAATTTTTGAATGCAAATAAAAGTATATTTATATACGCATCAAAAAAAAATTTACGTGAACTTACGTAATTTGGTATAACCCATCTGCATACACGAGTGCAAGAGACAATTTATTATAACCGTAAAGTTTTTACAATCTCGAAATTAAAAATACTCCAAAACCCAACACCGACAACTCGCGCTCTGAAACAAATTTTATTTTCCCGCTCAAGGGTTACTCCCGTACTCTTGGTATTTTTTCATCTCTTCCTACATCTCTGCCCCATCTGATTCAACTTTTTACACATCTACTAAAATAATAAAGCTCATAAGCAACTATCTTAAAATTCTAACCATCATATAATAATGAAACTCAAATTATATGGGTCTGCAGAATATAAGTCACATTCAACAATTTTTACCTTATCTTGAATTCTGTAAACCACTCTGAAAATAATCGGTGCAGATGTCGATTCTGCCGCCGTTATCAATTTGCTATACTCAAACGAGCATGATCTGCACCTTTACACCGAGATGTCTGATACCTATTTATTGAGGTGTCCATCATTACTCTACCTATTCGCCGAAGTGTAATGGTTGCTAATCATCTGTTGAATCAAAAAATCATCGTTCGACTTGACTGTACTTGCAACTAAATTTCCAAATACATCCATATTGATGATCAATCTTCTACCATTGATTGAACCAGATTACTTTCGATTACCTCTAATAACTTGCACTCAATTCTCATCGCCCCTGAGCAAACTCGATTTGAGCAAATCGGTCAAATCCTATCAAATCATTTAGAATTTAAAAATCCTGACTGTACCGATAATCTGCAGCGCTAAAAAATTTTAAAAGATCTTTTCTTTAAATTATTTTACTATATATAAAAACCGATATAAAAAAAATTAATTGTGAGTCATCAATTTCAAACCAAAGTCACGCTGGATCAGACCCCTAATTGAATTATAATGATCTGCCTTTGGACCCTCTGTGGCATGGATAAAGATCAACCCAAAATTAAAGCAAAGAAACACACCAAATAAGGCTTAGCCATCGACATCCTAATCTAAAGCAAACTTGATTAATTTCACAAACTTTCCGAATCAATGCTTTAACTCACAGCTGCAGTGCGGTTCACCTTCAATCAAGCCTCAAGCGGTGCAACAAATAACACTACGGATCCTCAAACCTTCAATCAAGCGCCCAGCGATGCTTTTGTGTTGTAGTCATCCCTTTTTTTCTTTGTGCAAAAAAATATTATTATTTGATTTAATTAAACTGAAATAAAAAATAATACCTTATTTTTTTAATCGACCACGACTTTAAATCATCTACTATCGACTCTAATATCACTTGTTGGAATTTGAACACCAATCCCTAAACACAAACAGAAGCACAACCATACACACACTAAAGAAAAAATCACGTAAAGATTTACGTGGTTCAGCATAACTTGCCTACATCCACGAGTACAAGAGATAATCCATTATAACCGCAGATCTAATGTACAATTCCAAGATAAAAAAATGTTCCAAAATTCGACACCTACAACCCGAGCTTTGAAACAAATTCGATTTTTCCGCTCAAGAGTTACTCCCATGCCCTTGGTATTTTTCTATATTTCTCTACATCTTTACCCGATTTGATTCAACTCCTTACATACTTACTAAAATAATAAGACTCATATTTATAAACAAAAATTCTAAAACTCTAGCTGTCATATAATTATGAAATTTTAAAATCTTAACCACCATACAATTATGAAACCCTAATTATATAGGTCTGCAAAATACAAGACACATCCAACAGGGATTTAAAATTAATTATTTTTATTTTTAGATTTAATTTAATTTAATTTTTTTAATATTCATTTTTTACTTTTTGAAATAAAAAATTATCAATTAAATAGGAGGGCAAATGGTTTTTGAAAAAGTTTTTTTGTCTTGTAAATTAAATACAATTTTTTTTTATTTCTATTGAGGGAGAAGGGTCTTCAAGTTCTTAGGAAGAGGCATTTCAACAGTTCGAGAGCCAAGCCCCAGCATAGGAGTTTAGGTTAACACTTATATAATTGCCAATCATCAATTGAAAGCGAGCATGATGGTGATGAATTTCTTATGACACAACTGATTTAATATAAGATTTTATTAAATTTAGTTTATCCTAACTATTTTAATTTTGGATTTAATAAATAATATACTTTTTAAAATGTGTCAATAAATAATATTTTTAAAGTCCATATATAATAGTTTTTATCATAAAGGATTTTATTGGACCTAATAAATATTATTTTTAATATGAATTGCTTTTAAAACCAATATATAATTGTATAATTCATAAATTAATTTATAAATTTTGGATCTCGTCGAAGTTAAGAGTTTTACGCGGTTACCTAGTTGACCTAATTGATAGGTCACCTCCGCTTTCTATAACCAACTCCTATAGCTATCAAGTAGTGAAGTTAGAATATTTATTTAGTAAGATAAATATTATAAATTATATATATTAATTTTTATATGCTAACTAAAAAATAGTTAAATAAAAATATTATTTAAAAAATTCATATACATCTATAATACATAATTTTAATTTACCCACACCCCCAACGTTTTAATGGGTTCCAACTTGAAATAACTCAACACGTGGCACTGTAAATCTCCTGCCCATGGGAAATTATTGTTTAATTAGCCACTAATTAATTTGAGTTAAATTATTGTTTAAGCAAGATAAATGAAATGAACGTGTGTTTGTACGATAATTTACTATCAGTCGAGAAATAATTATCCATATAAAAAATGGATAAAACAACGTGGAAACATAATTGTATGTAATTAATGTTTTGTGACCATTTTATAATCGATTTATTTATATATTGAATGGATTTCATTTTCTTAACCATTCATTGAAGTTTTTGCATACTTGCTTTTATCTAAAGAAGTTCCGAAATACGGTTTAGAACCCCAATCATAATTGCTTGAGCTTAGAGTAGTCTTTCTATGATGATTTCGACTCGAAGGATTCTTCTTTGTAACACCGTGATATTGGAGCTGTTGTGAGCTTATGTCGAACCCTATCTTGGTAATTCAAACTGTTTGTATTCTATGGTTTGTCGAGAAAGCTATTTATTTAATAAATCAAATTGATTATATATCGATAGCTACATAATCGAAAGACATTCGTTTGAAAAATAATAAAGTACTTATATTATTATTTTCTTTTTGAATTTATAGATTTTAGCCTTTTCAAAGATCTGAAATGTGTTTTTTTTATTATTATTATAAATTAAAACCAAAAAAAAATCTTGGTTTTTTTTTAATAGGGTACATGGGAAGGTTCATGAATAGGGAAAGGAACAAGCTTGTCTTTATGAGGGAATGGATCACTGCATTATTTTTTAAGATATAGGCAAAGAAAATGAAGAGATTGATTTGAAGACATCACAATAACTACCCATACTTCAGAAAAAATGATGTGGAGTCTATCTCTTTTTTTTAGTTTGGATTTGTACTTTTCATTTGTCTGGAACAAAATTAACACACCAACTTGAAAACCTTTGGATTTTTTTATAAATTGCTATCCAAACATTATCTTATGATGGAACAGAAGCCTAAAGGGATAAAGGAATTAATTCACAAATATCATCACATGCCAAATACATTTTTCACAATACCGATATATACCAATATATGTCCTCTTATTATTAATTCGGTATATGCCAACATATGATTTGGGAAACTCAATCTTGTCTTGAAAGTGCATCCTTTTGTGCACTTATTAATACATTTTAATTTTTATTAATTAAATTATATTTTGTTAACATTTTGATATGAATGAATAGATAATATAAATATTTTGATATAGGTAATGAATGAATATTCTACTATTACAAGTGTATGTTAATTATGAATGAATATTTGAAGGTGAACAAATTGATAAATATATTTTGTTTCAAAATTTAGTGTTTTTTTATGCGTCGGCATGATTTCGTTGCTAAAAGTGATATATTATGATGTAATTATTATTTGCGCCAGCATTAAGCATTGGCCAAAAGTGTATAAATTATTTGCGACGGTATCATCTAGTAGGAAAAATATGTTTTTTAGTATTTTCGACGGTAATTGTGCCATCAAAAAAGTATTTGCAATGACAATATAAGCAATAGCAAAATAGCATTATTTGCGATGGCAGTGGACCGACACAAAAGCCACTTTTTCTAGTAGTTAAAACCAAAAAAATTCTTGGTTTTTTTTTATGAGGTAAGTGGGAATGTTCATCCATGGGGAAAGGAATAAGCTCGTCTTTATGAGGGAATGGATCATTGCATTATTCCTGAATATATGGGCAAAGAAAAGGGAGAAAGATTGATTTGAAGACATCACAACAACTACCAGTACTTCAGAAAAAAGGATATGGAGTGTATCTCCTCTTTTCCAATTTGGATTTGTACTTTTCATTTGTCTGGAATAAAATTAAAATACTAACTTGAAATCCTTTTGATTTTTTATAAATTGTTCTCCAAACATTTTCTTCTGATGGAACAGAAGCCTAAAAGAATAAAGGAATTCACAAAAATCATCACAAGCCAAATACATTTTTCACAATACCAATATATACCAATATAAGTTCCCTTATTATTAATTCGGTTAATACCAATATGTAATTTGGGACTTTGTTCAATGTATCAAGTTTGAAAGCTCCTAAGTGTCATCAATTCTTGTGAAACTAATTCATACGAAACATTATTTTGAGCTTTAATATTTGGGCCTCCCGCTAGTGGATGATGGTGTAAACATCCCAATTTAACCAAACCGTATCTTATAAGCACATCCCATGTGTTTTCCAATTATAAAGATATATGAAACTATATTAAAGGATACTTTTGACCAATTATAGTTTGAAGAACTCGACTCAAAGCCAAGCAAACATCCTACTTCTCTTCAAAAACCACATGCCGCAACCTTTGATTTTCACGGCCACTACCTTTTATGATCTTAGAATAGGTTGCGACCTTTGGAGGTCGCCGCCGCGTGCTTTTTATGATCCTATACCAGGCCGCGGGCTCTTATCCTAACTGCCGCAATTTTTCTTTGAACCTACAACAGGCCGCAACCTTTGGAAGTCACGACCATCATGGTTTGTACATTTTGTTAGCAGCCGCAACCTTCGAGGTTCACAGCCGTGTCCTTCTTGCCTTTTGGACAAGTGATAACATTTTAGAAGACCTCAATACTACCTTAATGCCTATGAATAGGCACCATTTTTCAAGAGGAAGAGACATAATTTCATAGAGCCGATACTCTGTCGAACTTCATACTCACCTGATACTCTGCCAAATTCTATACTCGATACACATCCAGACTCTATACCCATTTCTAGGACTATACATATTCCCAAGTAGAGTTTGAGGCACTGTTTGTGTTTAGAGAATTCTCGACACACAATCAGCTAGTTGACCCCGGCCCATAGTATTTGAGAAAACACTCGAAAATGGTTGTTTATTTCAGGTAACCATAGAAAATCGTAACATTTTCAAACTCCCATTTTTCTGTCCCAAGGGTCATTACGATTAGGGTTACCATTTGTTTATCCTTAATTTTCTTCTACTATGTATTTATCTTCATGAAAGCATGTATATATACTTTTCATAGGTTGTAGAATGTATTGAAGTTTTCGTACATATGGAGATACTTGCGAATTTGTGAAAAACATTATGTGAACTACATTTTGTTAAGTTTGTTCATCAAGTTTTCAATGCATATTTTGTATCCATTCACACATTGGACACTGAAAAATGTCTTTGTGGTTTTAAAACACGATGCCGCGACATTCTGTTATCACGACTGTGAGATTTTTGTATTGTTTATAACAGCCGCCATGTATAATTATCACGGCAGTGCTATTTTCTATATTATTTGTCACAGCCACGGTCATTAACTTTTGTTAGTCTAATAGCTTAAAACTATGTCTTGAGATTTGTTTCTGTTTCTTTTCGAACATATGTGCTTTATTTTAGAGATTCAAATTGTATGGCATCTCCCTTAGGATTTTTACCCTTCTTTTGATAGGAATTTTAGCTCTTTTTGTACAATTTATTGTTTTTTGTTCAAACAAATAAATACGGCATGTTAAAAACGATAACTTAAATTGCATTACCCGTAGAATTTCACCCTTTCTTCCATAGACATGATTTTTATTTTTTTACTTTCTTTTGTATGGACTCTCTTTAAACCCCCTCCCCCCAGTTCTATATTTGCTATCTTTGAAAAACTTTAAACAAAAACCAAAATGATAAAGTAAAGGCCAACCTAACAGTTGAACGAAATGGGAGCCTAACACCTTCTATTTTCGTGCGTTAACCCCCGAACCTTTTTTCAATGGTAACGCAGACCTGTGGCCTATTTTTGTTTTTCTTAATTTTTCTTAAAAATCAAGCGGCAATTCTATTTTTTATTTGTTTGGATATCTCTTCATCTATTTTGTTAGAAAAGAAATCCTTCTTTTTATAAAAACAAATATCCAAACACGATCGCCGTCCAAAAACAAAAACAGCCCAACCTCTTTTTCAAAATGCCCGTAAATGGCATTAGTCACCCGAGATATGCATAAGCTGGCACAAAACTCATGAGATATCAACAACAAGAAACAGAGCCATAAGATAAATAGTTTAATTAGACTAGTAATGAGGAGATATTATTTCTTTTTTTGATCTTGAAAGAAGTATTAGGCCTAAATATATTTCAGATCCATAATAAATCAAACAAATAGTAGATTAGCATAAATAAAATAGCTCAAAAAAGAGTAAAAACCCTCATAAAAGAAGGAGAACATGTTGGGGTTATGAACGAGCCCCCGATAGGATCTTTAGATAAACAATTGCGAATAAAAAAAAGAACAAGTACAAGAATCAATCAAACACGAGAAACACAAGATGTGAACAGTTCGACAAAAGTGCTTATGTCCACAGATCCTGCGAGTTTTCGCTATATGAGGTAAAGATACAAAGTACAATCATCTTTAAGCTATTTTCGTGCCTATAGGAGACTCTCTAACAACTCTTACAATGTATACAATAAAACGATATAAGAAATCGTAGGTTAAAAATGTACTGGCGTGGTGGCACTCGAGTGCTCATCGAGCTCCATACACTAGAAATCTTAGGGCGGTCTAGCACTTGAGCGCCTTATTCGCGCCCCATTATGAACTGGCAGCGCTGAAGTGCCCAACGACCAATCCACTAGCGCTTTCTTCTAGAGTGCCAACGCTCAAACACCCAACTAGCATTTCGCTAGTGTCGGCTTCTAAAATTTCGTACTCTAATACTTATTAGGCTCCCAACAGGACCATCCTTCACAAAGAAAAAACCCCAAAACTCCACTTAGGAGAACACAACTCCTACGAGAGTACCCAACATTACATAAAACAAAATAGATGAGGAAAAAAACAGTCTCATATGCTATTACTCTGCAACCTTCCTTAAAAGAACCATAGTCTCTGTTTTATAAGGTAGACATTTTTTAACCAAAAATGGTAGCCCAGTATGATAAAATGCAGTAAATGGCATCAAACTTGTTAGGAATTTATTTATAATATTAATTATATTAAATTTCATATATTTTTGTGGCAATCCAAGTTGTACATATTGTAAAATTCTTAGTTGGTTTAGAACTCTTGTGGTTGGATGACTATATAACTCTTAAATTATTTGATTTAGTTAAGTCGTTTAATTGAGTTGTAAGTCTTAGTTGGATTATGAGTTTTTTATCAGAATATTATTCAAACTAGAAGACTAAAGTACAACACAAGAAGCCAAAAGTACAAGCCAATAAAGCAGATTCGTGCAAAAGCAGAAAGCAGTCTGGCACATAACCGTTTGAGCGGTCCCAAGTGCGTTCGAGCGAACCCCAAACAGTTTTAATTCGATTGAAACTCCAATTGCATGGTTTTGCAGCCTATATAAAGGACTATATACCAGTCACAAAAATTAACTTCTGCACTTCAATAAACAAAAATTCTAAAGAAAATCAGAAGTTCCTTTCGAGTTTTAAAAATTTTGAGATTATTCGTGTTCAACTTAGAAGGCGTTCTAA
>JAULJZ010121918.1:0-11188 GCA_032270985.1 Heliamphora pulchella
CGCCCTTCATTATTTAATTTAATCCCTGAATGTCCCCGGCGGCAAAATCGGCATTCTAATTAAATTAAATAATAACCGAAACCAATAAGAAAAACTATCCGTGCGTGTAGTGGGCTACGTGAGGAATCACGAGGAAGTATAGGACTCGGGCTAACCGTACGAAAAAATCGAATATCCCTAACTCTGTCCCCAAATTAGATCCTTTCTCGTACGAGCCAAAACTTATTCCACTAAAGGTCCTGACTAAACTCCCGGTCCTAAATCAAATTATGTCTTGAGTTTTCAATTATCAAATGCACTGAATTATTCCCACGTTTAAGATATGGATTCCTGATAAATAAATTACGTTACTGACAGGAGCTTCAACTCAGAATCAAATCGTAGTTCAAGATTCGATCGATAAAATGTATTCTTCTAAATTAACTTTGGTTGCACATGTTTTATTTTGATTGTTCGTCATAAAAAATTTTATCTAGAGCCCGTTTCGGCGTTTGTCCATTCAGTTAATTTTTTACCGAAAATTATTTGCAAAAATAATGATCTTGGCAGTTTTACCTCTAACAATTGGTATCAGAGCCATTTTGTTTTTTGTTTACGGTTACCAGGGGCCGGGTAGTTTTAAAACTATTGCTAACTTTGTTTTTCAGGCGTTCTAAATCCCAATTTTATGATCATCATTTATTTTCATGTTTGATTGAATCCGTAGATGATGATTTAATTTATTTTTTTTAACCACGAGGGTTGATCGTGGTAGGTTGATTGTGAACTCTACAGAAGCCAAGGATCAGTATAAAAATTATTATTTTTTGGTTTTTAGTTCTTGTATTTTTTTTGATTTTATGTAATCAAAAATATATATATATATAAAAACAAAGAACAACTCGAAGACCAAGATGCCGCAGCATGCAAACTTTGATTTATGGATACATTGAATGAATCACTGTTTCGGTCCTGTTCAAACAATTTTTGTTTGGGTTAAAATAAAAAAAAAAAGGAAGGCCAAACGCAGCCTAAGGCTGCGGCAACTTTGAAGAACGCAAGCAGCAGTTTTCTAGGCAGTGCAGCAATTCTGAAACACAGTTTCGGTGCAAACACTGTTTCAGTGTTTTATTTTTTTAACACAGCAGCGCCAGTTTCCAAGCAACAGGGGTTTGTTTTGGTAAAAAGCAAGCACCCATCTAAGCGGCACAGTTTCCAAAATAGCACAGCAAAAAGCAGTTTTTTCCCAAAAAATCGCAGCAGCCAAATGCCGCACATAGTAGCAGCGCAAAGCCAGCAGCCAGTAGCCAATCACAGGGAATCTTAGGCGGTTTGCAATTCATCTCAGCTGTTTCCCTACTATTTCAGCGCCATCCCAGCACCAAACAGTATCGGCGCAAACTCCTCAGCATAAAGCCAGCGCCAATCAGCTCTATGGGCTGTTTGGCAGCATCCCATTCGGTGTGCAGCAGCAATTTTGCCAAGGCAAGCTGTTTTCCCAAACAGTTTACAATTCCAGCGCCAATCACGAGCAAGCAGCAGTAAGTTTCCAGCGACGGTTTCCAAACCAATGGCAACGCACAACAAGCAGCGGCAAAAACGCACGGTGTGTGCGGCGGCAGTTGGCGCGGTGCTCACGTGGTGGGGCAGCGGTGGTGCTATTTTTGAGGTGTCCCGGGACAATTTTTCTGATATGCATTGATCGAGTTGTGATGTATTTGTATATCACTATGAATCGAAGGAATTCTGATGCAATCAGAATACAGAAAACTGATACAGATTGAACCTCTGAAATTTATCTTTTAATAGGAGACTAAAACTCTTTAGAATTTCAATTCGATCATAAAATCGGAATATATTTATCTTACATTTAATTTATTTTTTTTATATTAACTGCGTGAATGATAAATATTAGTTTTATTTATCCTGCTAATTTAATTAATTCAAAAATTTAGTTTTAATTAAAATATTTTGTAATGAAAAATAAAATTAATTTTTTTTAATTAATTAATTTTAATTAAACGAAAAAAAAACTTTAGATATTTTATTTTTTACAAAATAGCACGTTTAAGATGATTTTTTTTTTAAATCGGAAATCTTGGAATAACGTGGGAATTAATTTCGGATTTTGAATTAATTAAATAAAAAATATTTAATTAAAATAAATTATTATTTTTCAAAAAATGTGGGACGATAAATAAAATAAATAAATGCCTTTAATCACTACATTAGCTGAAAAACTAAAGAAAAAACTGTACATTTATTAAATTTTATTTTTTACGCATTTAAACACGAAAATACAGTTTGATAAATCAGAATTTTTGTAATCGTGTACACGGAAAGATATTTGATTTTTTAAGAACATGTGGCTTTTGAAATTAATAAATTTATTTTAATTAAACGGATTTTTATAGCCCTAAAAAATGTTTTAAAAATCTAAGTGGGAGAGGGAATTTATTCACAGATAAATTTCGTGGTCTCCATTACCAGTTTGTAGGTGATGCAATTAAACCATGCGTGTTGCCAGTAAGGCCTTCCTCTCCATCGGACAGATTAATTGCGGTATCGCCAGTACAAACCTCCTTTAGGGATAATTCTGGATAATTGTTAGTGTGGATCATTTTTCCATCTGAAGGGTTCATTGCGAAGCAATTGATTTAGATTTAGGTGATGATTAACACTTAGCTATATATAATAGTAATCTTTTTATCTGAGTCACTTCTATTATATACTAGATCAAAACTATGTCAGCTATTTAATTTTACTTGGCATGGCCAGTTGCTTAGACAGTAAAATTAAAAATAATTGGCATGTCTGGTCTTATGATGAATAGTAGATGTCCACCCATCATGGCATGCTATTCTGAGATTACTAGACTGCTGACGAATTAATTTTAAAATGATAGAGGGAACCAAATTAAAATAAATTTAAAGTTTTTCTCATCACAGTTATCGGTATCTTAATTAAGTGATTCTCAGGATTAAAATGAATTTCAACCCACTCGCTTTAATATTCAAAGAAAACAAACTAACATGACTGAATTTTATTGACTGAAAATGTAACTTGGATGTAGTTTTAACTATAAATAGTATTTCTTCAATACCACGAAATGTGTTTGTTTATGAAAAAGATTCTTTCTCTAGACCGAAAGGCATAAAAAAGAAAAAAGTTCAGAAACAGAGAGACACGATTTACAGGGTAGTTAGTGGGCCACGAACTGGTGTGAAAAAGTCGAAAGACAGATATTTTCACTGCAACCAGTCCCGGCACAGAAAAAAGCTATGTCCAGTATTTCTCAGAAGACAGAACAAATAGGGTAATTTTTGTTCACTGGTTGTAAAAACATGTTTAGCGATATTATCTACCGGTACCTAGTTTGCAGATACGGGAGCCACTAATCATGTCTGCAATTCATTGCCGGAGTTTTAAAAAATCTTACAACTTAGTGAGATGAAGCTTTACCTGCATATGGATAATAATTCAAAGGTAACAGCAGTTACAGTATGAGATGTCACTCTCAGTTTTGGTAGAGATCGAATTTTAATATTGAGAGACTGTCTTTATGTATCTGCCATTAGAAGGAACTTAGTTTTCATTTTTAGATTGGATAAAGACGGATATTTGATTTATTTTAATGACTCTATGGTTATTAAGGATAATAAACGGGTTATCTATTCTGGTACATTGGTGGATGATCTTTATATTATTACTCCAATCTCCTCTATACTGCAACTAATTAAAACGAATAATACATCTATATTACCATATAAGAGAAAGTTTTTTTCTTTAATGAACCAGATGTTTCTTTATAACTTTCGCTTGGGTCATATTAATCTAAAAAGAATAAACAGACTGGTAGCAGATGGACCTTTGAGTTCATTAGAAGTTGAGGTACTTCCAGTATGTGAATCTTGTTTAGAAGGTAAGTTACCAAGAGACCCTTTTCGGTCAAAGGCTATAGAGTTAAAGAATCATTGGAGCTGGTTCATTCTGATGTGTGTGGTCCTATGACCATTCGGGCTAGAGATGGCTTTGAGTACTTCGTCAGTTTCATTGATAACTATTCAAGGTATGGATACATTTACCTGATGCACCGTAAGTCTAAATGCTTTGAGAAATTCAAAGAAATCAAGGTAGAGGTGGAGAAACGTCAGGATAAAAGTATCAAATCACTACGATCTGACTGTGGTGGAAAATACCTCTTTAGAGAGTTTAAGGACTACTTGTTATCAGAGGGGATTACATCCCAGTTAACTGCACCTGGCACTCCGCAGCAAAATGGTGTAGCAGAAAGAAGGAATAGCACTCTCATGGAAATAGGAAGGTCCATGATGAGTTATTCAGATGTACCCGATTTATTTTGGGAACTCGCTTTAGAAACAGCAGCTTACATTCTGAACTTGGTACCTTCTAAATCGGTACCTTTTACTCCCATAAATTTGTGGATCGGGCGTAAGCCTAGTCTGAAACACATTCGTATTTGGGGGTATCCAGCACATGTGCTGAAAGGGAACACGGGTAAGTTGAAATTGAGGACGAAAGTTTATTTCTTTGTGGGGTATCCCAAGGGAACAAAGGGTAGTCTATTTTGTAACCCTAAGGATGAGAAGGTCATTGTTAGCACCAATGCCCGATTCTTAGAAGAGGATTATATTATGGATCATAGGCCCAATAGCAAAATTGTTTTGAAAAAACTAAGAGAAAATACCAGTAGAACGAAGAGGAATCACAAGTCACTGATATTCTATTACCTCATCGTAGTGGGAGGACTATCGGGATAGGTGCAAATCAAGAATAGGGTGCTGATGCACATGATTCAGATTTTGCACAGCCTGTTACTGCTAGTGCACAGACACAGGTAGTGGCTCGTCGTAGTAGGAGGATTGTTCATCAACCTGATCAGTATATGTTCTGGGGAGAGTCGTTTAACAAGATCTCAGCAGAACTGGATACCGAGCCCTGCAAATACAATGAAGCACTACAAGACAAAGATGCAGATCTTCGACAAAGGGTTATGAATTCAGAGATAAAATCTATGTATTCCAATCAGGTCTTGGAGCTTGTAGAACTACCCGATAGATAAAACCTATTGGATGCAAGTGAATCTACAAGAGGAAGAGAGGAGTAGACCGGAAGGTTAAAACCTTCAAAGCTAGGCTTGCTGCTAAAGGGTTCACTCAGAAAGAAGGGATCGACTATGAGAAAACCTTTTAACTGGTAACTATGCTTATGTCTATCCGGATTCTCTTATCCACTGCCGCATATTTCGATTACAGAAGTCTTGACGAGTGTATCTATATGATATAACTAGACGGATTCATTACAAAGGGCCAGGAACACATGTTGTGTAGGCTTAAGAGATCCATTTATAGACTTAAGTAGGCATCGAGGTCTGGGAACACTCAGTTTGATCAAGCCATTAAGTCTTATGGTTTTGGTCAAAGTCCAGATGAGTCATGTGTGTACAAGAAGCGTGACGAAAGCGTGGTGATCTTCCTAGTACTTTATGTAGACGATATCTTACTCATCGAAAACAATGTGGGGGCATTATCTACAGTTAAAGTATTACTATCTGGGCAGCTCGATATGAAGGACTTGGGAGAAGCTAGTCACATCCTTGGGATCAAGCTTGTGCGAGATCGAAAACAAAGGATGTTGGGCTTATCACAAGCAAAGTATATCGATGATATCCTTACTCGTTTTAGCATGCAGGATTCCAAGAAAGGATTTCTCCCTTTCAGGCGTGGAATCACTCTATCTAAGGATCAGTGTCCTAAGACACTTGATGAGATAGAGAAGTTGAAGGCGGTTCCTTATGCTTCGGCAGTAGGAAGCCTCATGTTTGCTATGTTTTGCACTATACCTGACATTTGCTTTGCCATTGGAATGGTTAGTAGATATCAATCTAATGTAGGGCAGGAGTATTGGACTGCGGTTAAGAATATAATCAAGTACCTGAAAAAGACTAAGGATTATATGTTGGTTTACCAGGTAGACATTCTAGTACCTGTGGGGTTCACAGACTTAAATTTTTAGTCAGACATAGAGCTTGCATCAGGAGACAATCTTGCAGATCCTTTATAAAGAGCTTACCGGCTAAGACTTTTGATAGTCATGTAGAGAGCATGGGAGTCAGATATATGGCAGCATGGTTTTGAGTATAAGTGGGAGATTGTTATGGTTGGTATACTGAAAATCATGTTTTTAGTATTTAATTTTATTTTTAATAAAATTAATTTTTTCATTTTATGAGAATAATTATGAACAATGTATGTATATCATTTCTTTGTTATACATGTATGTCCGATATTCTGTATATTATTTAATCTGGTGTGTAGAGTACAGCTTGCACACAGAAGACCAGATTTTAGATTCTTGTAGAATATAAGTTTTATGTTCACAGTTTAGATGAAAATTGACATACCAACGGTACGAATGTGAGACATAGTTTTAGTAGGTCTGTCTTGGTTACGGGGAATAGATAATAGTGTCATCTATTGTTCTGACTCTCTGTGCCAGTACACTTTGTGTGTATTGAACAAGACATTTGGAATAATTAATTTTATACTGACTATATAAATTAAGTCACATCTCAAGGTTATTATGAATAGTGTTTATCCTCTTAATCATGAAATAATTATTGATTTGCATATATTTTATATTTGTTGTTTTGATTCGTTAGAGGGCGCGATCTTATATGGATCTATATTCTCAATGAGTTAGATAGCGTTATTATTTATATGGTAAATATTAATTATTGACGGAATCTACGTTCTGAAAGATCGAAATTGACGATACCCCCTTAAGGAAACTTATAAGTTTTGACCGGGTCAAACCCTGCAGGTGGATTTGATTATCCGGCGATCAAATAAGTTAAGCGGAAGAGCTTAAGGAATATCAAGATGCCGATTAAATTAAATTGTCAGTAATTAAATTTAAATTGAGGGTATCAAGAATCTTAACGTGGAGAGAAATGATAAGTATTTAATAACAGGAGCTCAATGCAAGAAGGTCTTGAGATTATGGGTTGAGTGCAATTATAGTTCTTTAGTGGTGTGAACTGTAATTCAGTGTTTTATGAAAATTGCTGAAACCGCTACGTCTTTCCATAATTGCAGAAATCGCTAGTAGGTATCTGTGTTCCATTGGAAGTCTTACTCATAATTACTCCACAGGTCCCTGTTGTGACCCTATATATATGCGAGTAGGCTGAACCAGTTATATATATGTTGTCATATTTTGATTTTCAAGATTAAAGATATCTTGGTTCTGCCGGTACGAGTTCTCGATAGTCCGTAGCCCACACTACGTTCGAGGATCGCATAAGATAATACAATAGAAGATCTGACAGGAGTTTCAACTCGGAATCAAATTGTAGTTGAAGAATCGATCAACAAAAGATATTCTTCTAAATTAACTTTGGTTCCACGGGTTTTATTTTGATCGTTCGTCGTCAAAAATTCTATATGGAGCCCATTTCGGCGTTTGCCCATCCAGTTAATTTTTTACCAAAAATTATTTGCAAAAATAATGATCTTGGCAGTTTTGCCACCAACATTAAGAACTTGACTCAAAAGAGAAAAAAGACCAAAATATAGAATAGGCCAAGTAGAAGGAAGCCAATAGTATGTTAGGGTTGGTATACTGAAATAATATTTTTAGAATTTAATTTTATTTGTAATAAAATTAATTTTTTCATTTTATGAGATCTTTATGAGCAATGCATGTATATCATTTTTTTTGTTATACATAGATGTCCAATATTTTGTATAATATTTCATCTCGTGTGTAGAGTACGGCTTACACGCAAAAGATCAGATTTTAGATTTTTGCAAAATATAAGTTTTATGTTCACAATTTAGATGGAAATGGACATACCATCAGTACGACTGTAACACAGAGTTTTAGTTGGCCTGTCTTGGTTACGGGGAACAGATAATTGCGTCGTCTATTGTTTCGACTTTTAATGCTAGTACACTTTGTTTGTATTGAACGGGATATTTGGGATAATTAATTTTATATTGACTATATAAATTAATTCACACCCCAATGTTATTATGAATAGTACTTAATCTCTTAATTATGAAATAATTATTGATTTACATATATTTAATATTCGTTATTTTGATTAATTAGAGAGTTCGATTTTATATGGGTCTATATTCTCGGTGAGTTGGATAGCGGTATTATTTATATGGCAAATATTAATTATTGACAGACTTCACGTCCCGAATGATGGGAATTGATGATACTCCCTTAAGGATGCTTAGAAGTTTTTACTAGGTCAAACCCTGCAGGTGAATTTAATTATTCGGCAGTCAAGTAAGTTAAGCGGAAAGACTTAAGCAATATCAAGATGCCGATTAAATTAAATTATTAGTAATTAAGTTTAATTGGCGGGTATCGAAAATCTTAACGTGGGAAGAAATGGTAAGTATTTAATAACAGGAGCTCAATGCAAGAAGGTCTTGAGATTATGTGTCAGAGTGCAATTATAGTTCTTTAGTGGCGTGAACTGTAATTCGGTATTTTATGAAAATTACAGAAACCATTGCGTCTTTCTATAATTGCAGAAATCGCTGTTAGGTATTTGTATTCTACTGAAAGTCTTACTCATAATTACTCCACAGGTCCCTGCTGTAACCCTATATATACGCGGGAAGGCGGAACCAGATTTATAACATCATATATCATATTTTTTGTCTTTCAAGACAAAAGATATCTGTGTTTTGTTGGTACGAGTTCTCGATAGTCCGTAACCCACACTACGTTCGAGGATTGCATAAGAGAATACAGTAGAAGATCTAACAGGAGTTTCAACTTGGAATCAAATCGTAATTGAAAAATCGATTGACTAAAGGTATTCTTCTAAATTAACTTTGATTGCACAAATTTTATTTTGATCGTTCGTCGTCAAAAGTTTTATCTGGAGCCCGTTTTGGCGTTTGCCAGTCCAGTTAATATTTTACCGAAAATCGTTTGTAAAAATAATGATCTTGGCAGTATTACCTCCAACAAATTGGTAGTAAAGCCGTTTTGTTTTTTGTTTATAGTTATCGGGGTCGGATAGTTTTAGAACTGTTATAACTTTATTTTGCAGGAGTTCTAAATCCCGGTTTTATGATCATTATTTGTTTTCATATTTGATTGAATGCGTGGATGATAATTTAATTTAATTTTTTTTAACCACGAGGAATGATCGTGGTAGATTCATTATGAACTCTACGGAGGAATAAGATCATTGTAAAAATTGTTATTTTTTGGTTTCTAGTTTTTGTTTGTTTTTTTATTGATTTTATGTAATCGAAAAAAAAAGGGAGAAAGAATGAAGAACAGACGAAGAACAAAGAACAGGTTTAAAGCTGCGGGATTTTTTTTCACCAAACAGTTTTTTTTGGTTTAAAAAAAAATATGTCGCAATAGTTTTCACACAGCAGCACTGTGTTGAAGAAACCATAGGCAAAAAAACAAATGGAAGCAGCCAAACGAGGCGCTATTTTGTTTTGGCAGGCTACGGCACACTGTTGCGCCAAAAGAAAAACGGCAGCAATTTCCAGTCCAGCAGTGGCGCACTGTTTCCGTAGCAAGCAAGCCAAATAGCGCCTTAAGCACACAGTGTAACGGCGCCGGGTTTTCTTCCAAATATCAGTGCAGTGATTTTCCAAGCAAACTTCTAATCCAGGCGCAAGCACCAACACTAGTTTTGCAAAACACAGGAAGCAAGGTGCTGTTCCCCATACAGGCGCCGGTTTTCTTCAAAAGTAGAATTTTTTTTCGAAAGAAAAGAGAAAGCTGTGTTCTTCGAAAAAACAAACAACCGCGCCAAACGAGGCGATGTTTTCTAGTAGCTATTTTCCGAAACAGAAGCAGTTTTCCGATCAGTGGCTGCGGCGACGTTGTTCTTCAGAGAAAAATAAAAAAAGCGCAGCAGGTTTCCAGCGTTTTTTCCATATTTTTTTAAAAACAAAACAGTGGGTGCTATCTTCAAACACTGGCGCTGTTTGTGTTTTTTTTAAAGCACTGTTTCGGTTAAAGGCAAGGAGCGATTTCTGAACAAATCCCAAAACAGAAGCAGAGCAATTCCAAACAGCGTCCAACACGCAAGCACAGCGCACAACAGTGCGGAATTTTCACAATTCCAAGTGTGGTGGCTTTCTTTAAACACAGCAATCGGTGAAAATTCCAGACTATTTCGGTGATTTGGAATTATCTAGTAATCAGTAGAATTCTGCAGTAACTAAAAGACTAAAAATTTATTTTAAACAGAATATTGAAACTCTTTAGTGTTTTAGATGGATCAAAAAATCGGGATATATTTATATCTTGTATTTATTTTTTTATTAACTGCGTGGATGATATATATTGATTTTATTTATCCTGTTAACTTAATTAATTCGAATATTTAATTTTAATTAAAATATTTTGTAATGAAAAATAAAATTAAGTTTTTTTAATTAATTAATTAATTAAATAGAAAAACATTAGATATTTTATTTTTTACAAAATATCACGTTTAAGATATATTTTTTTAAAAAAACAAATTAGATATTTTGGAAAAACGTGAAAATTAATTCTAGATTTTAAATTAATTAAATAAAAAATATTTAATCGAAATAAATTATTATTTCTTAAAAAATGTGAAATGAAAAATAAAATAAATAAATACCTTTAATTACTACCTTAGCTGAAAAGTTACAGGAAAAACTGTGCATTTATTAAATTTTATTTGTTACGCATTTAAACACAAAAAGATTGTTTGATAAATCAAAATCTTTAGAATTGTAACGATCCGGTATAAACCCTAGTTGTAACAACCCTATTGATAACGACCCATGTAATAACCCTGCTCAGACCCTAGTGTTAGTGACAGACAGTCCACGAGACCATAGAACACAGAAGTAGTTCAAAACCCTAACTCGAATCGAAAATCCTAAATTCGGCCCGAAAATCCTAAAAAAGTCCAAAACACAAGTAATAAAACCATAACACCCGGAGAATCTCCTAACATTCTAAATTAGGTATATATCATGAAATAATGAATTAAAAATTAAAAATTATCATAAATAGGATAAAATGACCGTTTTGCCTATAGTACAGCAAAAAACTTTAAAAATCTAAATTTTGACTTATGGATACCCTAAATCAAGAATTTAAGTACAATTAAGTAGAAAAGGACAAAATAACATCAAAAATGCCAAAAATGCCCCTT
>JAULJZ010121929.1:0-11188 GCA_032270985.1 Heliamphora pulchella
TTCGGGATTAAGAGTTCGTGCAATACATGATAATACGGGATGTGGATCAAATTCATATAGTTAGTATTGAATCGATTATCCCGTTGATCCCGCTCAATACACTCCAAGTATATTACCACATCGAGCTCGAACATCGAATTATCAAAACCTGAATTCGATCTGTTCGACCTAGCTAAGACCAGCTACTATAACGATGTATACAATCGTACCAATGGAATGTCTGGGTTCATTGCGATTGTGAGTCTACCTGTATAATCTGTTAGAACTTTTGACCCGATCTTCCGTGCAGTACGCACCGAGTCAAATACTAGACAGAATATACGAACTATATATGCATTCATACATCACAAATATAAATATAAAATCATAAATGCAAAACCATCTCAAATTGTTTCTTATTAATATGCCAAGAATCCAGAATAAAGTACATAAAAAGTATGACTTTTCAGTATATATTCCCAACAGTTATGAAGCCTATTGCACTTTGAGTGTTTGGCGTGCAAGTACGATGGATTCATATGAAATGTTCGCTTAAATATGGAGCTCACTATACTTGTGAGAGTGTACGATAATATATGTAATGTAAAATAAGTTTAGTGACTTATAGTGTAAAATACGGGGTGAATAAGTGGATTATAACTTCAAATCGTAATGTATTTGTGAATAAATGAGTGGCTAGGAAGCTATATAGAATTAATCTGAAGTGGTGCTGTGATTAGTAAGTGAATATGAAAGAAAACGTCTGATGAGTTGGAGGATGGTGACTGCCCCCAGAGTCCCAGACTGGAGCTTTGGATTGTTGGCCCAACTTCAAAGTCACTCATTAAAATCAATCTAGTTTGGCTCGACTCAGCTCAGCTCGGCTGAATGGAGTTGTAATGAGAATTAATTAATGATGAATGTGATGATGTAAGCAGAGACCTGTAGTAATCGTAATTAAAATTATTAAATAGGGAGAGTAGATGTAATTGCCACTTCCTTAATCCTTATCCTTTGTTTTGGATCATTAATGTTTGACAGATATACATACATTTTTATATATATATATATATATATATATATACATAGACAACAAAAACAAGGCCCACCTCGCACTCAAATGTTTATGAGTAGCTAGATAGATCATTTATATTTGCTTAGACAACACTCCACTTATACTACAATACATAGCTTCTTGATTTGATTTCTCTTCCAACACTATGATATTTCAGATTTTGGGAAGACCCATTAATTCGTATGACGTCTCTAAATCTTACACCTTCTTCCCATTTAACCAATTTTCTATATTATATTGGAAGGTAGATAGAATACATCCATGCCACCAAAAGAGAAAAATTGATCACCAATCTACTTCTCATGAATCTTTAGAAAGTATAGTTTTCGGTAATTCTAATGACATTAAAAAATCTCATTATATTTGTAAAATTACCATTTAGGTAAGAATGTCTATGGTATTTCCTCATCTTTGGCAAGTTTGACCGCCACTGGGAATTCCGAATTCCTTCTTCGCACCCCCACCCCTCCCTCAAGCTCTCGCTACCTCCTCCCCCTCGTCTTGCTCAATCTTTTCCCTCTCCTTCCCCCTCCTGTATGAAGTTCTCTCTCTCCATCTTCTTCCTCTCCCTTCGTGTCTCTCTCCCTCTTTCTCCTCTACCACCGCTCTCTTCCCTCCCCTTCTCCCACTCCCCTCCTTCTCCCTCATGCTCTCTAGATCTGAAAAACCTTTTGTTTTCATTATCCTACTACTATTTTTCCTCTTAACTTCTTCAATATTTTTTTAGTTACTGTTAACCATTAAGATTTGGCTTCCTGAAACCTTTTAAGATTTGGTTTCCTACACTGTGTACAGTACACCCACTTGTAACAAGAGTTGAATCTAGAAATTAAAAATAGTGAGAATACAATTCCAAGAATAATGAGGTGTTTTTCACAATCATACCCAGTAAAGTATACTTCTACAATAAATATCTAAAAATTAGGCATTTACAAGAATTTGGAAGTACATTTTTATAATTGACAAGGATGGTATATATATTCATCTTCTTTTTTTGTTATAATTTTAAAGTGTTGTATAATTTTGTAGGTAGAAAATACACAAGTATATAAGAGTGTTTAACAGTATTTTTACATTTATTCCCCCGGTCCCACGCTACCTCTGCCCCCCTTAAAATCATTTGTTCTACAACACGGCTCTCTCTCTCTCTCTCTCTCTCTCTCTCTCTCTCTCTCTCTCTTTCCATTGTTTTTGTTCTCCTTGTAACTTGTTATATATGTTGTTTCTGAATCTAAATCCTCTCCATTACACTAATATAATAAGATTTCCTATTATATCAAGATTATGTTATTAATGATTTATTTAATTTCAATGAAATATTTATTTAATACAAAACTATGGAATTCTTTTACTAATTTTGAAAGTGAAGACATCGCAATTTAAGAAGTAGATTTAATGTAATGAAAATCTCTATTACATTAGTGTAATGAAAGGGTCTTCATTGGATATGCCTCCACTCTTTTTTTTTTGTGAATCATTAAACGAATATTAACCAAAACTATATGTAATGTTATAATGAGGTTCTACGCAGAATCCAAAGGTCAACAAGATGATTAGAGAGCAAACTATCAAAACGTACAAAACAAAACAGCATAAACAATTAAAGCCTAGAAACTTACACCATCCAAAAGCTAGAAAGAATTAAACACAAATCTTACAATCTGGCCAACACTACTAAATACTTTTTCGTTTTCTTAATTTGTAATTAAGAAACACTGATAGGAGGAGGAGGAGGAGGAGAAACCTGAGGACTCTCGTTTCCTCCTGAAACTGTAAATATTACAAATTCACAAATCAATAATACATACACATGAATTAACGACAAAACTTAGAAAACCAAGAAGCAGATTATATCACAAGGGGAAGAAAGACAAAAAGGGGAGAGAATAAAGAATAAGGAATCATGTTTTTTCCTTGCTTCAACCAACATATAAACTTGTACACAAACCAGATCTAGTCCAACCACTTCTTTTACAGAGATTCTTTAATTGGTCCTTGTTCGCCGCCATGCCATGCGGGCCAGTCAAGGCTTGGGTGGCTCTGCCGCTGCGGGTTCTTCCACCTTTGGTGCCCCTGTGGTGGCCAGCGGCGCTGCCTCAGCTGCTGGTGCTTCAGTAGTACTCTTCTCAGTCTCAGCCACAGCCTCCACAACCTCTTCCTTCTTTTCCAATTCAATCACTATCTCCTTCTCTTTCTCTATGCCGCTCGTTTCTTCTTCGGCTGCAGCCGACGTCGCCGTGGGTGCCTCCACTGCTTTCTCTTATGTCACTATAAATGCTGAGACCTTCTCAAATACAAAGAAAATGGGTCCCGGAACCAGCGCTGCCCCAAACTTTGATGATACTTCACTAATTGGCTTCGATCCCGGAAACTCTTTACACCCCGCAACCGCATCCGCATATATATCATTATTCATTATTAGAGAAAGAAAAGAAATTAGATAAGAGTTTATTAGCACCTACAAGTTAATTAATGTTTTATAAGAATCCCATATTCCGATTTATTTTCTTTTTCATTTTAACAACAAATTAAACGCTGTGTTTTTATATACATAGAAAAGAACAGGAGATGAGGAGGAGTCTGTAGAGTATGTTGGTACCAATTTTAACGAGCTCGTCGAGGAACTTCTGAACTGCAGCGGAGTTCTTCTTTAGACCTGAGGCCTTGGGTTCCTTAATCAAGCCCTATTTATTTTTTTTTAAATTTCAGACACAGGAGATATTAGTCTTGGCAATTCAAATACACCTATATATATACAAGTGCTTGATGTGTATAATATACTAAACGCAAAAACAGTAGTGTTTGTAATCAGAGTTTTAAATTGGCGCAGCATCAGATTCAGAATATCTATCGGTACCTAATTTGGTATGCATAATACAGATATATATATATACATATATATGGAATAAGATTTGTCGATATATTCATAAACATCCGTGTTGAAATCTGAAATCTTGTGTCTTAATTGTATAGTAATTTACGTACGCAAAATTATAGGATATTTTGAACTCTTTGCATCTATATTTATTTATTTACATAGGGCGTCGTAGATCGATCTCTTTTCCTTGGTGGGTTTATTAATTAATTGGTGAAAGAAAGAGTTAGACCTTGATCTCAGCTGATGAGGCCTCATAGATTTCAACAACTTTAGGTTGAAGCTCAGTCTTCTTCTCTTCGAACTCTTTGGAGTATTCTTCCTGAGGTTAAGTACTATGAATATTGGAAGAAACTTTAATAAAAAGTGAAAACTGAAAAAGAAAAAATTTAAGTTAAACAGCTATTGTATTACTTTGGAATCATCAATGGTCTTGGAAGCTTCGGCGGCGGCCGCCTTCTTGATTCCGTTCTTGTCGAAAACTTTCTTGAGCTTCGGAAGAACCTTTGATTTCCAGTAATCCATGATCTCTCTCCTCAATTAACTTCTCAATACTATATTAACTAACTCTGCAAACCAAAAAGTTGCTAAAAACGAATCAACACAAGAAGAAAAAGAAGAAGATTACAGGAGATACAAGTGAATCATGAAACTAGAGTTGAGTTGAGAAAGAGCCTCAACCTCTTGTTCTCTCTCTCTCTCTCTCTCTCTCGGACTTACTTGGGGTTTGTCTGTGTGTCTGTTGTTTGGTGCAGCTGTGTGCTCTCTGCTATGTGTCGTCTCGCAATCAAAGAGAGTATTGTGTGTACGTCAAAAGGCAAGTGTTTCGTAGCCAACAACTGTGCTGTGCTGTGCTGTGCTGTTGCTGTGCTTTACTTGCAAAATACAAGCAAGCGCCTTCTCAATCGTCGAGCGTGTCACCACGACTCATCACCAACACACTCTCATATATATGCTTATATAGTGATATCATGAAATTATTTTACACACTTCGATTCCATGTAATAATAGGATAGGTTAGTAATGCAATGATTGGCATATGACATGCAGCCCATGTAACCAAATGAGACCTCATTTGCCAATTCAACTTTTTATTCATTTTTATTTTTATTTTTTTTGAGGTTTCGTATCGTAATTTGGCTCTTTAAGCCAAATAACTAATAAATTAATAAATCATAACTGAAAATAAGAGTGTGCAAATAATTTGTAAACCCACTTTAAACCACGCAGTATGTGTAGGTGTCTAGGTTGGGTTGAGTTAATATTTAATTTTTTATTTAATTATAAAAATAAATTATAACATATATATTTTGATTGCCATTGACATATATTGTGAATATTTATTTTTGATGAGTATATATTATAAATGTTATTATTATAAATATTTAATTATATTGTTGTTGTTGTTGTTATTATTATTATTGTTTTGTTGTTTTGTTGTTTTGTTGTTGTTATTGTCGTCGTCGTCCTCGTTGTTAAATAACTATTGTTATTTTTAATTTTTTTGCTTGATGTGTTATGAATTTTTTTAAAACAAAAATAAAACAATTTTTTTTTCTTTTTTCAAAACTAATTTAGTAAGAAAATAGCCTCAATATTTTACAGCTTTTTAGCTTGCTAAACCCCTTAAATCATTGATCGAAATTGATAAAAAAAAAAAAGTATACTCAACCCATTGGTTTTAACGGCCAATAAATTGACAGTTGGCTAAAAAACATTTTACAGCTTGTTAGCTTTCTAAATTGCCTAAATCATTAGTTAAAATTGACAAATTTTTTTACTAAACTTGTTAGTAAAAAAATCACCCACAAGAAATAAATTAATTAAAAATTTTCTCTAACCCTTTCCCGTCGAGCCTAGGCACACCCTCTCTCAAAACGGTTTTAAGCTAAATAAAGATTATTTAAAATATTTTTGAAATATTTTTACCTAATTTTAAATTCAATATTTATTTTATTTGATAGATCTAAACGAGCGTGTTTTAATAATATAAATTTTATAAAAAAATATGCATAATAAAAATACTAAATGTTTTTAATAAAATTTATAAAAAAATATTTTAGTTAATAAGTAGAAAGGTTAAAAAAATAAAGGACAGAGAACAAAATTTCAAAAAAAAAAAAATGAAGAGACGTTTTTGAGACATTAAGCCAAGAAGTAATAAATCAGGTTAAAATCTCAAACCAAATGTGGCTTAAATCAAACAATTTCAAAAAATCTTGTTGAGTTAAAATGTTGTTTTAAACCGATAAGGGGGTGTTGTTTTAGTTTATTTTTTGTTTTTAGTTTATGGTTCAAAAAAAAACATAAGAAAATTAAAATAGGTACATTCATAGTGTTTTTTTTTTAACTTGTAATTTTTAATTTTAGTTAATAAATATAAATTTAATTACTAGAAGTTATAAATCTCTAATTGAAGATAAAATAAAAAAAATAAAAAAAACCCAGACCTAATTAATTGGTTTGGAAGTCAGTTGATTAGGTGAAAGAGACCACTTTTATTTTATTAATAACAATCGAATCCACGAAATGACCGTACTGCCCATCCCCGTGATGGAATGTACAACTAAAATAGGGAGAATCATTAAAGGCACAAGGGTCGTGATTGTGTGAAGTGGGAATTTCGTACGTTGCGGGTTGCTTCAATCGATTGAAATTTTCAAGCGATTAATTCCAAGTCCCAAGCCTCAGAGCCTGTTTAATTATTTGGAAATAAATGAACAAATATAAAATATATATATATATTATATATAATGCAAAAAATATAATTTTGAAAATATATTACAGGAGATTACAACATAGCTTGTTTGTTTGAGTACCAATATAAATAAATATTGTATTTTCATTTTATCCCCTAATAGAATACAGTACCTGGTTAAAGATTAAGAAACAACAAAGGAAATGAATGCTTATATATAAAGATTAAGAAGATCCAAGCAATTGTCGTTTTCTATGTTGGGTTTGATGTCTATTTTTAAAATTATATTCGGTAGGACATCCGGACAGCATTGAAATAGTAAAAAGGGAGAAAACAGTCCTTGAATCTCTGTAAACTGTAGAGAAATCAAGTCTTCGTTTTAACCGATCGAGCAATCTGTGCAGGACAAAAAAAATTTGTGCGCAGCAGCTCGGATTGCGACTTGCTTTGTTTTAACCTAGTATACATACTAGGTTATGATAGGAACTCTAGAATTAACCAAGAATGTCTTATACACCAGAGAAACCCAGTCTAGAGATTAAAGAGAGTGTAAAGAGACAGAAAGTGGTTCAGTTTGAGGCAATAAATATTGTGATATTGAGAGTGAATCTGATAATCCATATTTGCGTACAGTGCATTGATTATTCTTCTCGCCCGTGGACGTAGATAGCCAGTCGAATCATATATATTCTCGTGTTCATTGTGATTGTTCTTGTTTCTTCTATTTGTTTTGTGTGGATTGAAGTTTGCGTAGAAATCTGTTGTCTAACCATTTGCTAATTTTGGGATTCGTGTTCTAAAATTTCAACAAGTAGTATCAGAGTTTCTAGTTAGTGCTTGATTGCAAGATTGCAGTAGAAATGACAAATATCAGGTATGAAGTCAAAAAGTTCACCGGTAAGAGTAAATTCTTCTTGTGGCAGAGTTGGATGAAGGATCTATTGATCCAGAAAGGGGTCTTCAAAGTGTTACTTGACTAGTCAAAGAAGCCAAAGAATATGACCGACAACGATTAGGAGAAAATTGATGGTAAGTTTACGAGGTTGACTCGGCTGAATCTGAATGACTAAGTTATTCACAATTGGATTGATGTGGAGACAACACACGAGATCAAATAAAAGTTGAAAGATCTTTATATGAAAAAAAATTTAGCTAATAAGTTGAATGTAAAGAAGCAACTGTATGAATTGCAGATGAGAGAAAATACAAAACTTTTAGAATATCTAAACGTGTATAATATGCCCATCCTTAGTTATTCAGGTTTGGAGTAAAGGCTGATGATGACGATAAGGTGATATTTCTGTTGGCATCGATTTTGACTTCCTATGATCATCTGATGACAATGCTGAAGTAGGAGAAGGACACTCTAGAACTTAATGAGGTCAACGGTGCTATTTTATCACATGAAAGGATGAAAATGGATGTTGAATCTAATGCAAATGGCGTGCTTGTAGCTAAGTCTGAGTCAAGCAGAGGAAATAGTAGATCTACTGAGTAGGGTTTCAGCAAAGAAAAATCTCAATCCAAGTCACGTACAAAAAAAGATGTAGAGTACTTCTACTACCATAAAACTAGTCATTACAAGAACCAGTGCTATGAATTAAAGAAGCCTCCAAAGGAGAAAAAGAAAGGAAAAGCGCCTAGAGAGATTATCAGTTTTGCCGAAGAGTCATCAGACATTGAGGTAGACGATGAATTATTTTCAATTTTCTCATATTTTAACTTTCTGTCAAAGTCATGGATACTAGATTCAGGATGCCTATACTATATATGTCTAAAAAGAGAATTGTTTGAAATGTATAAACCTTGCAACGAATATACAGTTTTAATGGGGAATGATACAATGGGCCAAACCATTGGAACGGGTACAGTGAAAATTAAAATATTAGATAGAGTTATAAGAAATTTGGGTAATATCATACATGTTCTAGGATTAAAGACAAATCTTATTTATTTAGGAACAATAGATTCTTTAGGATTCGGGTACACAACAAATGGTAGAGCGATGAAAATTAGTAGAGGTACTACAGTGATCATGAAATGGCTGAAAATCGAGAATCTCTACAGGTTAGTAGGGGACACAATGGTGAGTGTATTTACCACTACCGCACAGGTAGAGTTTAGCAGAGACAACTCGGGACTTAGATATTCGCGACTTGGTCAGATTAAAAAGTAGAGTAAAAAAATCTTCAGAAGAAGAAAGCAATAGACGAGGTGGAGCTCGGTTAGAAAAGTTTACTCAAAAAACTAGGTGGGGTGGTTTGATTCAATAATAACAGAATCAATGTAGTGGAGATCTTTTAGGTTACAAGAAGGCTACAGGTAGACCAGGTAAAGAAAAAGAACAAGTAGCAGTATTAGAAAATGTAGAGTTTTCACAGAAAACTGAGAATTTGGAGTTTGAAAGACTGTCCAAAAACGAGAAGATTGTTTATTACAAGAGGGTCAAGTTCAAGTGCAGCTTGGATTTGGTCCAAGTTCATTTAGATTGATGATTAAACATGGTGGAACACCCATACCCATAAAAGGGGTGTAGGTCGAGGCAGTTGATAGATCTTTAAGATGGTTAAGAAACTCGAGCCAAGGTAAAAATTGTTGAGTTTGGTGTATCAAAAGTCCATAACCATATTTGGTAGGACGTTCGAACAATATTGAAATGGTGAAAAAGGGAGAAAAACAGCCCCAGGATCTTTGTAGACTATAGCAAAATCGAGACTTGATTTTAATTGCTCGAGCAGTTCGTGCAGAATAAGAAATTTTTATGCACATCTAGGGTTGTAGCTTGTTTTGACCTACTATATATATATATTAGGTTATGATAGGAACCTCAGAATTAACCAACAACGTCTTATAAACAAAAGAGAATTCGTTTAAAGGCTAAAAAGAGTATAGAGAGATAAAGAGATGTTCAATTTGAGGCCATAAATATTATGAAATTGGGAGTGAATCTTGTTATTCATATATTGCGTACAGTGAATTGATTATTCTTCTTGCCTGTGGACTAGACAGTCAGCCAAACCACTTATATTCTCGTGTTTATTATGATTGTTTTTGATTTTTTTATTTACTGTGTGGAATGAAGTTTGTGTGAAAATTCGTTGCCCAATCAGTCGTTAATTTGGGAATTCTTGCCCTAAACTTCCAACACTCTGTGCTTGATTATGTTGGCATCACTTGGTATATATATATTTTTTTGTTAGCTTATCAACACCTACTAAATGGAAAATGTCCTTTTAATTCGTGTTTAGGTTTTATAAGCGAAGGAAAAATTCTTTTTTTTCATGGAAAAGGATATATAATATTTTCCTCTCTTGGTATTTCATATCCCAAGATAAAAAAAACCAAATTAAATTATATATCATCTCTTTTAATTCAACGAAACTGGAGATTTGTTATTCCAATTGAATTTTCATTTCTAATTCTACTTTTATATCCTTTAAACAAACCAAGTCCGGATAAGAGAGGGTCTTGGGTTGGGATGAGTTGATTTTTTTGGGGGGAATCCAAGGCCAAGGGGTAGCGTACAACCGGAATGTGGGGAAGACGTGACAGCTGGCAATCACCTCAGGTCACAGTTGGCTATTTCAAATTGAGGGACCCCAACTTGCCTTTAGATGTTGATGCCCACCCGTACTCTACTGGTTAAACAATTTGAAAATGTAAAGTAAGTGGAATAAGGAAAACTTATATAATCTTTTTAAACAAAAATGCTAACTATTATTTATTAGATGATGAATAATAAATAAAATATATATAAATATTTGGATAAAATATATTAATATTTATAAAAATAATAAATTTTATTTCTAAAAATGTATTGATATATTAAATTTTTTTTGACCTTATTAGACTATTAATCACCACTCAATAAGCGATAATTATGATTACTTATATAGTGATGTTTAACATTGTTAAAACTAGTAACACATAAATTGTAACAGAAGTTGTGAGTGTTTGAAAAATATTATAATTTGTAACTGAAATTGAAAAAAAAGTCATTGTAATTTGTAATAAAAGTTATGAGTATTTAGAATACATTATAACTTATAGCTTAATAGCAGAAAGCTAAAAACTGTAGTAGGAAGTTTCGCCAAAAAATCCCATTATGAATTTTTATAAAATAATATTTTTCTCAATTTTATTTTATAATTTTTAATCATAAGAATTGATGCAATTTTTTTATGAGTTTAGCTCATTAAATTATCATACGTGGAAAGTAGAATTAATTTAAAAAAAATTAATTATCTTTAACTAGTTTATAATTTAGAATGACTTTGCAAAAATAAGAACTCAAAAATTACAATGCATTGAATGAATACCAAGATCTAAACGACAGTAAATAAAAAACAAATTGCAAATGTGCATTGAAAAAAGAATAACATGTACAATTTAAGATAATTAATATTGACATATTTTAAATATTTCAAAGAAGACTTGCATTAAAAATAGAGTAAATTGATATAAAATAATTACTCAAAAAAAATAAATTAATATAAAATATATATTCTTCAAATCGAGATAATCAAACATTCTTTTATGACAAATTAGCTGTGACATATTT
>JAULJZ010121940.1:0-32350 GCA_032270985.1 Heliamphora pulchella
AGGTACTGGTGGACATATCTCAGTTAAAACAAACTTATAATCCTCAATAGTTAATACAATGTCCAAGTTCCGTTTTCAATTAACATAATTTGGTCCCGTAAGTTTGTTTTCTTTGAGAATGGAAGCGAGTGGGTTGAAAGCCATTTTAATTCTGAGAATCACATAATTAAAATACTGTTAATTATGATGAGTAAAATTTTGAATTTAGTTCTCTCTACCATTTTAAAATTTATTCGCCAGCAGTCTGGTAATCTGAGAATAGCATGCCACGATGGGTGGACGTCTACTATCCATTATATGACCAGACATGCCAATTCCTTTTAATTTTACTATCCAGCCAGCTGACCATGCCAAGTAAAATTAAATAGCTGATATAGTTTCGGTCCAATATATAATAGCAGTGACTCGGATAGAGATGATACTATTATATACAGTTAAGTGTTAACCATCACCTAATCCCAAACCAATCGCTTCGCAATGAACCCTTTAGATGGAGAAGTGATCCACACTAACAATTATCCAGAATTATCTCTAAAGTAGGTTTGTACTGGTAATACCGTAATTAATCTGTCCGATGGGGATGAAAGCCTTACTGCCAATACGCAGGATTTAATTGCATCGCCTACAAACTGGTGATGGAGACCGCGGGATTTATCTGTAAATAAATTTTCTCTCTTACTTAGATTTTTGAAACATTTTTTAGGGTTATAAAAATCCGTTTAATTAAAATAAATTTATTAATTTCGAAAGTCATACGATCTGAAAGAATCAAATATCTTTTTGTGTACACGATTATAAAGATTCTGGTTTATCAAATCATTTTTTCGTATTTAAATGCATAACAAATAAAATTTAATAAATACACAATTTTTCTTTTAGCTTTTAAGCTAAGATAGTGATTAAATGTATTTATTTATTTTATTTTTTGTTTAATATTTTTTGAAAAATAATAATTTATTTTGATTAAACATTTTTTCATTTAATTAATACAAAATCCGAAATTAATTCTCACGTTTTTTTTTCAAGATATCTGATTTAAAAAAAATTATCTTTAAACGTGATATTTTGTAAAAAATAAATTATCTAAAAAATTTTCATTTAATTAAAATTAATTAAAAAAACTTAATTTTATTTTTCATTACAAAATATTTTAGTTAAAATCAAATATTCGAATTAATTAAATTAACAGGATAAATAAAATCAATATTTATTATTTACACAGTTAATATATATATAAAAATAAATTAAATGTAAGATAAATATATCCCGATTTTATGATCGAATCGAAACTCTAAATAGTTTCAGTCTCTTGTCTAAAAGGATAAACTTCAAAAAAATTTTCTGAATCAGCTATTTATCGGTATTTGAGTACCACCGGAACTGTTTTGGAAAACAGCTTTTTTTCTTCCGAAACAGTCTTCTTAATTCCAAACACCTGGCGCCAGTTTCTTCTCATAAAGCAAGCTGCGGTTTTTTTTCCAAAAAGCTGAAGCTGTTTTGATTTGCACGCACAAACTGGTATCGTTTTTCAAGCTTCAAACCGCTGCAACAGTGTTTGATTTGAAATTGCGCCGCCGTTTGTGCGTTTGGAAATCATGCACAGTGCTTCAAACCGGCTGTTTGTGCGTTTGGGATTGCTGTGGCTTCCTTGCTTGGAATCAAAACCACTGCGTTGAAACCGCTGCATTTGGTTTAGCCGCCTCTTGAGTCTAGAAAACAGCTTGCTTTCTGAACACCCAACGAAGCCTTCTTATTTGCACTGTTTGGAATTAAATAAAAATGCTGCTTGTCATTTGGCGTTACCGTCGGCTTTTGGTCACCGAAACAGTCTTGGAAAAAAAATCTGCTGATTTTCGACTATTCTTCTTGTTTCTTTACTTTATTTTATTTTTAATTACATAAAAAAAAAACTAGAAATCGAAAAACAATAATTTTTACATTGATCATATGCCTCCGTAGAGTTTACAATCAATCTACTACGATCAACCTTCGTGGTTTAAAAAAAATAATTAATCATCATCCACGCATTCAATCAAATATGAAAATAAATTATGATCATAAAACTATAATTTAGAACGCCTGCAAAACAAAGTTAGCAACAGTTTTAAAACTACCTGACCCCGATAACCGTAAATGAAAAACAAAACAGCTCTGATATCAATTGTTGGAGGCAAAACTGTCAAGATCATTGTTTTTGTAAACGATTTTACGTTAAAAATTAACTGGACGGGTAAACGCCGAAACGGGCTCCAAATAAAACTTTTGACGACAAACGATCAAAATAAAACATGTGCAACAAAAGTTAATTTAGAAGAATACCTTTTACCAGTCGAATCTTCAACTATGATTTGAATCTAAGTTAGAACTTTTGTCAGATCTTCTACTGTATTTCCTTACGAGATCCTCAAACGTAGTGTGAGTTACGATCCTCTGAGAACTCGTACCTGGAGAATCCCGATATATTTAAGTCTTGAAAGACAAAAATAATATCATAATAATAATGATATAAAATTATCAAAAACTAATTCAACCTACCTGCATATATATAGGGTTACAGCAGGGACCTGGGGAGTAATTATGAGTTAGACTTCCAGTGGAACACAGACACCTACTAAATGTTTCTGCAATTATGAAAAGACATGTAGCGATTTTTACAATTTTCATAAAACACTAAATTACAGTTCACACCACTAAAGAACCATAATTGCACTCTGACCCATAATCTCAAGACCTTCTTACATTGAGCTCCTATTATTAAATGCTTACCATTTCTCTCCACGTTAAGATTCCCGATACCCGTCAATTAAATTTAATTACTGACAATTTAATTTAATCGGTATCTTGATATTCTTTAAACTCTTTTGCTTAACTTATTTGACAGCCGGATAATCAAATCCACCTGTAGGGTTTGGCCTAGTCAAAACTTATACGCTTCCTTAAGGGGGTATCGTCAATCCCGATCTTTCGGGACGTAGATTCCGTCAATAATTAATATTTGCCATATAAATAATACCGCTACCAAATTCACCAGAAATATAGACCCATATAAGATCGCACTCTCTAATGAATTAAAACAACAAATATTAAATATATGCAAATTAATAATTATTTTAGGATTTAGAGGATAATACTACTCATAATAATATTGGGATGTGAATTAATTTATATAGTCAGTATAAAATTAATTACCCAAATTGTCTCGTTCAATACACACAAAGTGTACTGGTACCGAGAGTCGAAACAATAGACGACGCTATTATCTGTTCCCCGTAACCAAGACAGGCCTACTAAAACTCTGTCACAGTCGTACCGATAGTATATTCATTTCCATTTAAGCTGTGAACATAAAACTTATATTCTGTAAGAATCTAAAATCTGATTTTCTATTTGTAAGCCGTACTCTACACACCAGATTAAATACTATACAGAATATTGGGCATCCATGCATAACAAAGAAATGATATGCATATATTACTCATAAAGATTTTCATAAAATGGAAAATTAATTTTATTAAAATAAAATTAAATACTAAAAATATAATTTTCAGTATACCAACCATAACAAAAAAAATAGTCAATGAGAACTAGCAATCTTTGAGTGCCTTCCGGATGAAAATCTAGAAGGTATCAAATTGAATACTACAATAATAATTGTGTTATTAGAATTCCCTGTGGTTATAATTGGTTAGGAAAAGACATATCAATGGATCCCTTGATTGCTCTGTGATTGGTCTATTCTTGTCAAATTAATACGAAAAAGAAAAAAAAATAGCAGCTGGCAGACTATTTGCAGTGTATCGATTAAGCTGCTATTCAAGAATAAAAATATGAAAAGAAACTACATGTATGAAAGAAAAAACCAAACTATCACATGGAATAAGATAAAACATTGACATATGAAGGAATTAAAAAATGGATAGACACAAAATATAAAATATTTTCAACACCAAATTAATTATAATGCTAACAATCCGCTAATCAACCCTAATACACATCATTAGTATATAGTGATATGGTTAACATCACAGACTAATACCCTCAACCACTAAATAGGCCCGCAAGATATAGGAGAATCTAAATACAAACAATTTTAGCTAATCGTAAAAAGGTCTTAGCTAATCAACACCATATTTTTTAGTATACCTTTTGGCGACAAGACGAGCCTTGAACCATTCAATGAAATCATCGAAAATTTATTTCACATAGAAGACCCAATGACATCCAATAGTGGACTTCTTAGAGGAAGAGGCACCAAATGCAAAGTACTATTATGATGAAGAGCGTATATCTCTTCATGACTTTCTTCTAGCATAGAATAGATAAGGTCTCTTGAACACATTGAGGAACACACAAGAGAAACATTAGTAAAAGCACAAAGAGAACGAGATACATGAGTATAGGAGACAAAAAGAAGTAGGATAGGAAGCCCAACTACATCTATGTACCTTTTCAAAGGGGCCAATGGGAAGAGAGTCAAAATTCAAAAGAGATATGACAGTGGAAGGAACCAAAGGTAGATAGGTAATGAATCCCATAACGCAGGAGAAAAGGCAGTAGTTGGCACTTGAGGACAAGATAAATTCTTATTGTTGCGAACATACATTAGTAAAGGCTTTATTAAAGGCACAAAAGGTGAAGGGACTAGACAAGGGAGTCACTCTGAGGGATTGATAGAAATAAGAAGAGAGGAGAAAAAAGAATGACGGTTAATTAAATATAACATCATTGATCACAAAGTGTCAGCAAAGAGCGGGAGTAGAACACCCGTATCCTTTACGACATGTTAACCAACCCTATTATAGGATTCAGAAAGATGCCAAAATTATGTAAGAATCTTTATGTCGACTCATATTTCTTAACACAATGTCCCAACAACTCAACATCTTAAAGCTCCAAGCTTGCTTTCCCCACTAGTTTCGCAAATTCCATTGCTTAACAAGATGTATTTGTTTAAAAGTTCCTATTAAAAGAGAGCTCAAAAAAATAATTCAATTCCCATTGATAAACATTTAATCACATCCTCTTTGTCACAATCTGGTAAATAATTCTCTCATTGCACCATTATTTGATTGTAGAGAACCTTAATATAATTTCTAAATGTTCATGCTTTTGGATATGAAAATGTTGTAACGCCCCGATTTCGAAATAATAAAAACCCAAATAATTTAATAAAAACCTGAACCCGCTTTTTAAAAACAAAATACTCGACAAAGGAAACCAAACTAAAAAAAATAGCTCATTTATACCCCAGAGGATCACTCGAAAACATTTCATAAAGGCCCCATTTAAAATCAAAATTTAACAAAACACCTCCCAGCGGAGTCCGCTCGAGCGGTGAGGTACCCGAGAGTTCACTGCCCAGAAGTTCGAAAATTTGGCTAAGTGTTGAAAAGTCCCCCTTTTTTTCCATCATTGGAATAGAGTTTTGGATAGGCAAAATTGAGAAATAAAACATACATTTGATAATGAAATAACTCCTTTTGACCCACCAACCCGGAATCAAACTTCAAGATTTTGTTACATCATTCAAAAACTAAGGGATTCAACCCATCAACGAGCCCAACACCCTCACATGCATACAAATCATGAACATATGGCCTTATGGCCTTACAACATGGATATCCTAACTCAAAATACATTAATCCAAGTGCTCAAAACAAGAATTACATGTACAATTCATTTCTCAAAATAATCTATCATGAATATGTAATCCTGTTCAAAACTACACAAAAAAAGGTCTCCAAGACCATGCTCCTCACTATATTACCTTCTTTTCGTTACCACTTGAAATATTGTTAAACAACATGAGCCAAGACTCGCAAGAAATAGACTACATATGAAAAAATGTATAATATGCAAGGATAGTCATGTGGATGCATAGCAGGTTTAAACCTATTTCAATTCATTTCCTTACATTTCCCACGAACCACCATTTTCAAGGTTTTCCCCAAAATCTTCCATTCATCGTTCATATTATATGGCTTACGAATCCGGTTTCATTCATTGATTTAATTAAGTACCAAGGCCCGGACAGCGCCTATAGACGCAGTTGTATTTATTGTTACCGGGCCATGCGAGTCCTAATGGATAAATACCTATTCTATAGCTTGACACGGAGAGCGCACATTTTCAGTTTCTCTCGAAAATATCGATGGGTGGGCCGTACAAGAGTACGCTTTTATGGGGATTGACTCGAAGGAAGGGCCTACTTTACATTGCGTAAGTTTTCGATTTTTCACCGAGGAATAACTCGTGCCCACACTCAATTATTCATTTCATTCACACGGTACTTTAATTAAATCATTTATAATTAAACCAACGCGAGTCCAACCGTCAACCCGGTTCCTCTCGCCAAACCCATCACCATTAAAGGTTCCATTATCAATCATTCAATTATCTTTATCAAATTCAAACTTGAATTAACGTACGGAGGTACGTTCAAATTCCATATCACAAGCCATCATTCACTTTCCCCCAATTAAAAAAATTTATTCAAATTTACCAAGGTTCATATATAACGATAAGGTAATCCAAATTCTAATTTGTCAAAAATCTAACCAATTTCACCATTCGGGTTCAACGACCCAAAAACCCCCAAATCTTCATAATTTTGATAACTGCCAAACCCTACTTTTCAAAATACAATTTAAAAGTTCCCACATGATAATACTAAGATCAAAACACCACAAGTTATCCAAAACCACAAGATTCAACATGCTTTAACCCCGATTCACAACTTAGCTTTTCCAAAATACAGATTTCTCACATTTTCATGTATAAACTCAAAATATACATCACATATTAAACGAATTATCGTAGATAGTCATAGATCTTACCTCTTTGATGATAGATCTACAAGAAAACCGCCCTAGCAAGCTCCAACCACAAGGATCACCAACCGAAAGGCGAGAAGGAAGCCTCCAACGCCAAACCCAAGCCCCAATGGGTACCCCACCGAGATGGAAGAAGGAATCACCACCAAGAGGGGCAAGGAAAGCCCTAAGGTGCTCTAAAGAGAGCTCTAGGGTTCCCAAATGAGTTTAGAGAGAGAGAGAGACGAGAGAAAAGAATGAGAGAAAAGGACCAACCCGCGACTTTAAAAAGTCGGCTTGTCGACAGTCTGCACAAGCGAACCCCCTACCACTCGAGCAATCCCCACTTACCCAAACTCTCTACCACCAGTCCACTCGAGCGGGCTCCCCCACCACTCGAGCGGTCATCACTGGGTGAAGACCCGAACAAATATGCAAAACTAAAACAAAACATAAGCCAAACACCTCACAATAATGTTCTCATACATTACTAAACATTTAATCGTTGTTAGCAATGTTAACATGCTCAAGTTTTAATTCCTCTTACGATTTACACAATCAACTGTTTTCAACCGAGTTTAACATAACATGGTTTCATTAATCCTTGTAAATAAAAAGGGACCGGGTCCCTATAACCCTCCCCACTTAGGAGATTTCGTCCCCCAAAGTACACCTGCATCAGAAATCAAACAACTCGGGGTAATTTTTACAAATTTTTGACTCTCACTCCCACGTGGCTTTTTCAACGCCGTGATGAAGCCATAAGACTTTCACATATTCAATGGTTCTCCCTCGGAAGACTTAGTTTTTGGTATCGAGAATTCTCACAGGTCTCTCTTCGTAGGTAACGTCATCCTCTACTTTCAACTCTGTCCAATCCAAAATAGGAGATGGGTTCGGCTCATACTGCGTAACATGGATACGTGGAAAACGTTGTGTACGGAGGCTAGTTGTGGTGGCAAGGCAAGGCGATAGGCTACCTCTCTAATCCTATTAAGGATGTTAAACGGCCCAATGAAACGCGGCGATAACTTCCCACAACCCCCAAAAGTCTAGCACACACGCTCTCAACATATCCTCTAGTATTTAAATGGTGCGCTCCGACTGGCCATCTGGCTGAGGGTGGAAAGCAGTACTGAGAAGTAGACTCGTCCCCATGGTGGACTACAAATTCTGCCAAAATCTTGACGTGAAGTGGGGATCTTGATCTGAGACGATGGAAACAGGTACTCCATTGAGTCTGACAATTTCACTCACATAAAGCTTGCAAATTTTATCAACCGAATCTATCATTCGGATGGGAAGAAAGTGCGTGGACTTGGTTAGTCAGTCTACCACAACCCAAACAGTGTCGTGCCCTCTCGGTGACTTATGAAGTCCTGACACAAAGTTCATGGTAATATTCTTCCACTTTCACTCTGACACTGGTAGTGACTGCAACATACCCGCCGGCCTCTAATGCTCGGCCTTCACTTGTTGGCAACTAAGATAACGCGAAACAAATAGGGCGACATCCCTCTTCATTCCCCTCCACCAAAACTGCCTACGCATATCATGGTACATCTTGGTGCCACCCGAATGCACCGCCAAACGAGAGAGATGAAACTCACAGAGCACGTCACCACGACATGATTCCGGCACAAAGATCCTCCCGGCAAACCTCACACTTTGGTCAGAATAGATAATCCACTCCCTGGCATCCTTGCCACTCAAAACTCGGTCTCTAGACATCAAGCTCTCTGCATCCTGTCATTGAGCCTCCGCAACACGCTGGACAAGGGCGGGTTGAGACACCGACATAAACAACGTAGCACACTCACCCGGCTTACCTAGGCGTAAATTATACTTGCCAATCTCCCCAAACATACTCCATTCTCTCATCGCCACGTAAGCTAACAAACTCAAGGATTTACGACTAAGGGCATCGGCGACCACGTTGGCCTTACCCGAATGATATTGCAGATCAAAGTTGTAGTCACTCAAGAACTCCATCTATCTTTTCTGACGCAAGTTCAAATCCTTATGCGAAAATAAATACTTCAAGCTCTTATGGTTCGAGAACACTTCAAAACATTCTCCATACAAATAGTGTCTCTAGGTCTTTAGAGCAAAAACCACCACTGCGAGCTCCAAATCATGGGTAGGGTAATTCTTCTCGTGAATCTTCAATTGCCTCGATCTATAGGCAACCACCTTACCTTCTTGCATCAATACGCAACCTAGTCCTTCGTGTGACACATCACAATACACATCATAGCCAATTCCCCTTTCTGGTACAATTAGGATAGGTGCACTAGTCAATCTATCCTTCAAGGTCTGGAAGGCGAACTCGCAACTGTCATTCTACACGAACTTAACTCCCTTCCTTGTGATGAGTGTCATAGGCACTGCAAGTCTAGAAAAAATTTTCACGAATCGTCGGTAGTAACCCGCCAGGCTTAAGAAACTCCAAATCTCAAACACGTCCTTTGGCCTCTCCCAACACTGCACTGCTTCTATCTTAGAGGGGTCCACTTCCACTCCATCTCCCGACACTACATGCCCCAGAAATCTCACATCGGGTAACCAAAACTCACACTTATCATACTTCACATGTAACCAAGGCTCCCACAACAACTGTAGAGCAATCCGAAGATGATTCTCATGCGCCTCCTCATATGGTGAGTAGATGAGGGTGTCATTCACGAACACTACCACAAACCTATTGAGGTATTGATGAAAGACACGGTTCATAATATCCATGAACACTGCTAGTGCGTTAGTAAGTCCGAGTGGCATGACTAAGAACTCAAAGTGCCCATATCGAGTGCCAAAAGCGGTCTTTGGGATGTCCTCCTCCTTGACTGTCAACTGATGGTAGCCTGATCTCAAGTCTATCTTCGAAAAATAACAAGAACCCTTTAATTGGTCAAACAAGTCATCAATACATGGGGCATAGGGTACTAGTTCTTAATGGTCACGTGGTTAAACTTATATTAATTCATGGTTTTAAATATCGCCAATACCGTTACGTATCGGCCATTACGTAATGGTATCTTAGGTTTCCGATTCGAATACACACTATAGTATCGGAGTTACAGAAAATTCCTATCGTATCGACCGATATGGCCAATACGTATCGCGTATCAATGTCGTATCAGTCTGTATCGGCCGATACTCCTGATACGTGACCCAAGACAACTCAACTATTTGGCTTTGGTTTCCTCTCTATAACTCTTTTTTTTGTCTTCAAAGTTAGGTGTCAAAATAATAATTAAAAACATTTATAAATGTTCAATTTGTAATAAATAAGTTTATGATATGCTTATCAATGAATTTATATCATTTACTACCGCTAGATGAAAAATCACGAGTTTGATTATCGATTCCCGTTACAGGCTGACTGATTCTCCCGATACCTGTTACACGCGACCTTGACCGTTACTCCGGTCGATACCGCGATTTAAAACCCTACAGTAATCTATACAAAGGTGCAGTGTCCCATCCTTCTTCTTTGTAAACAATGCCGTACTCTCCAAGGCGACACACTAGGACGTATAAAACTCTTGTCCAACAACTCTTGGACCTGCACCTTCAGCTCTAACAGCTCGGCTGGTGCAAAACAATATTTAGACATAAAAACGGGGGCAGTCCCCAAAATAAGGTCAATAGAAAACTCCACTTCCCGCCGTGGCGAAAGCTCAAACAAGTCATCCGGGAATACGTTTGGAAACTCACAAACAATGGGAGAAAGCTCTCTTTGTGTAGAATCAATATCACTAGTTGACAGGGCTGAGTAAAGGAGGTTATGGCTGTCACGGTTCTGTGAACTAAGAGGTATGAGCACTAAATTGTCGTCCCGGTCACCCACAAAATAGAAAAAATCTCCCTCCGGCGTGCAAATAAACACTCATCGTCGATCACACTCATCGTCGATCACAATCGATGAAGGCACAAAAGGTGGTTAACCAATCTATCCCTAAGATGATATTAAAAGGGGCCATATCGAGCAGGACGAAATTGAATACCAGATGGCAGTCGGCGACCTCTATCTCACAGGCTCTACATACATGTCTCAACATGGCCGCCCCACCAATCGGTGTTTCTACACACAAGGCGCTACCCAATACGTCAACTTCTAACCCCAATGCAGATGCAAATGCAAATAAGATGAATGAATGCGATGCTCCCATATCTACAAGAACACTGGCCCACCAATGGTACACTAGGAAGGAACCTCAAATGATCGAAGGGCTAGCTGTTGCATCTGGCACGGCAGGTGCCACTGAAGTGCTATGCTCCACAATGGCGTATACTTGCTCCTAATTCTGCCCACTGTTTCCCTAGCCCCAGGCAGCCTCACCGACTGGGCTAAAGTAGCCCCTCCAACGGTCCTCACTGACTGTACCCCTGATTGCTACTGCGACTGACCATAGCCCTGTTGTCCCTGTGATGCTTGCCCTTAATACGCTCCTGAAGTACCCTGACCACTCCCTCCCTGAAGGCAATCTTGACGTAGGTGTCCCGGCTGACCACACTGAAAACATGAAAATGGGGTCCTCCTCTGAGTGTGACTCTGTTGATATCCCTTCTGCGTGCAATCCCTAGCGCGGTGCCCCGACTGTTTACACGTGTAACACACTATCTCCCAATGTTCAGAACGTCCAGATGAACCCATAGAGGGTGTGGGTGCCGATTGTGGCTGTGGATGAGATCCCATAGGATAAGAACCCGATCCTCCTGACTTCTGTCTATTTACTTGACGCTCCTTAAACTGTGACCCAAAAGTTTCCTGATTTGACTTGCTCTCCCTCATCTTGTGGTTCTCTGCCATTGCATTCTCAACCCGAATAACGGCCTCCACGAGCTTTGTGTAGACACAAAAATCCAATGCCGCAATCCTATCCTTGATCGAGGGCCAAAGGCCCCTCTCAAACCGTTTGGTGCGCAACTCCTCCGTTGCCATCATTTCGGGTGCAAAGCGCGATAGATTCGCGAACCTGGCCTTATACTGGACCACTGTTAAATTTTCCTGAACAAGGGAGAGAAAATCCTCCCAATACGTATCCCTCGAATACAACCGGAAATACTTATCCAGGAAGACTCTGGTGAAGGCGGCCACAATTGAAGGCAAAACTACCAAGATCTTTGTATTTGCAAATGATTATTTGAAAAAAATTAACTAGACGGGTAAACGCCAAAACGGGCTCCAGATAAAAAATTTTGATGACGAACGATCAAAATAAAATCGGTGCATTCAAAGTAATTTAGAAGAATACCTTTTTACCGGTCGAATCTTCAACTATGATTTGAATCTAAGTTAGAACTCTTGTCAGATCTTCTATTGTATTTTCTTATGCGATTCCGGTATAGTGTGGGTTATAATTCTCCAAGAACTCGTACCTGCAAAACCTGGATAGTTTTAATCTTTGAAGACAAGTTATGAAACTAGTTCAGTCTACCCGCATATTTATAGGATTACAGAAGGGACCTAGTGAGTAATTATGAGTAAGATTTCCAGTGGAACACAGACACGTATCAGCGGTTTTCGCAATTAAGCAAACCTCATAAAGGTATCTGTAATTATGAAAAACCAGCAGCGGTTTCTGCTATTTTTGTAAAACACTAAATTACAGTTCACACCACTAATGAACTATAATTGCACTATGACCCATAATCTCAAGACATCTTGCATTGAGCACCTGTTATTAAATGTTTACCATTTCTCCACACATTAAGATTTTCGATACCCGTCAATTAAATTTAATTATTGACAATTTAATTTAATCGGTATCTTGATATTCCTTAAGCTCTTCTGCTTAATTTATTTGATCGCCGAATAATCAAATCCACCTACAGGGTTTGATCCGGTTAAAACTTATAAGTTTCTTTAAGAGGGTATCGTTAATCCCGATCTTTCAGAACGTGAATTTCGTCAATAATTAATATTCGTCATATAAATAATACCGCTATCCAACTCATCAGGAATATAGACCCATATAAGATCGCACCCTCTAATGAATCAAAACAATGAATATTAAATATACACAAATTAATAATTATTTCAAGATTAAGTGGATAAACACTATTCATAATAATCTTGGGGTGAATTAATTTATATAGTCAGTAAAAAATTAATTACCCCAAATATCATGTTCAATACACACAAAGTGTACTGACACAGAGAGTCGGAACAATAGACGACGCTATTATCTGTTCTCCATAACCAAGATAGGCCTACTAAAATTCTGTGCCACAGTCGTACCGATGATATATCCATTTCCATCTAAACTGTGAACATAAAGCTTATATTCTGTAATAACCTAAAATCTGATCTTCTGTTTGGAAGCCGTACTCTACACACCAGATTAAATACTATACAAAATAGCAGACATCCATGTATAACATTAAAGAAATGATACACATACATTACTCATAAAGATTCTCATAAAATGAAAAATTAATTTTATTAAAATACAATTAAATACTAAAAACATGATTTTCAGTAAACTAACCCTAACAGCCACGTGCCCTCTACCATCGTCTTAGCAAACTTCCACCACTCCCGAGCGTCTTCCCGAAGTTGGAACACTGCTAACCTCACCCTCAACTCATCCTCTCCGATTTCTAGGGTGTCAAAGATTGTCGTGGTTACTTCCAACCACTCAGTAGCAACTTTGGGATCCGGCTCCCTAGAGAAGGTTGGAGGATCCAACCGCCATAATTCTCTCATTGCCACTGTGGCTCTTGGCTCGGGAGCTCTAGCTCGAATCCTAGCCACATCGGCCAATGCTCGCATGGTCATGATCATTTCCTGAACAACGTCGACGCCGCTGGCTTGTTCCCGTGGGGCATGCACGTCCCTTTCTTCCGGAACTTGAGCATATGCACGACCTCGGCCTCTACCACGTCTCGGCAACATTGCTCTAAGAATAAGGAAGAGTAAGGGAAGATATCAAAACAAGGGTTATAGCAACTCATCTCTCACGGATAACACTATCCCTTAACATGGTACCACATAACATGTATCATAGTACCAATGCACCTTATGCAATACACAACGAGGAGAACTAATCAAAATGACATGTCAATCCAGTTAACTCGTTTGGATTTCTGGTTAAAACGGACGTCGGCCAAACGCCTTTCTAACTGGAACCCCAAACTAGTCGACCGATCGCCCAAGGGCAAGACACATCATCCTAAGAGTCCAACCTCCATGCCCAAATACCACATAGTATGCAAATGTCAAGTTATACCCAAGATATTTCATGCTAGCACTCCAAGTAATGAATGTCACACATCAATGCAAACCTGAATCCGCTTTTTAAAAAAAATTACTCGACAAAGGAAACCAAACTCAAAAAAAACTGCTCATTTATACCCTAAAAGATCACCCGAAAACATTTCATAAAAGGCCCCATTTAAAATCAAAATTTAACAAAATACCTCCCAGTAGAGTCTTCTCAAGTGAGCTCTCCACCGCTCGAGCGGTGAGGTACTTGAGAGCTCATAGCCCAAAAGTTTGAAATTTTGGCTAAAGTGTTTAAAAGTTACCCCTTTTTCCCATTCTTGGAACATAATTTTAAATAGGAAAACTTGAGAAGTAAAACATACATTTGAAAATGAAATAACCCATTTTTGACACACCAACTCGGATTCAAACTTCAAGATTTTGATACATCATTCAAAAACTAAGGGAGTCAACCCATCAACGAGCCCAACGCCCTCACATGCATACGAATCATGAACATATGGCCTTACAACACGGATATCCTAACCCAAAATACAATAATCTAAGTACTCAAAACAAGAATTACATGTACAATTCATTTCTCAAAATAATCTATCATGAATATGTAATCCTGTCCAAAACTACACAAAAAAAGGTCTCCAAGACCATGCTCCTCACTCCATTGCCTTCTTTCCATTACCACTTGAAATGTTGTTAAACAACATGAGTCGAGACTCATAGAAAATAGACTACATATGAAATAATGCATGACATACAAGGATAGTCATGTGAATGCACAACACCTTTAAACCCATTTCAATCCATTTCCTTACATTTCCCACAAATCACCATTTCCAAGTTTTTTCCCAAAATCTTCCATTCATTGTTCATATTATATGTCTTACCAACCCGGTTTCATTCATTGATTTAATTAAGTACCAAGACTCATACGCCGCCTATAGATTCAGGCGTATTTATCGCTACTAGGCCACGCAAGGCCCAATGGATAAATACCAATTATATAGCCCGACACGGAGAGCGCACATTTTTGGTATATTTTGGAAACATCGATAGGTGGGCCACCTAAAAGCGCGCTTCTACGGAGATTAACCCGAAGAAAGGGCCTACCTTACGTTGTGTATGTTTTTGGTCTTTCATTGAGGAGCAACTTGTGCTCACCCTTAATCATCCATTCTATTCACACGGTACTTTAAGTCATTTACAATTAAACCAACACGAGTCCAACCGTCAACGTGGTTCCGCTCACCAAACCCATCACCATTAAAGGTTCTATTATCAATCATTCAATTATCTTTATCAAATTCAAACTTGAATTAACATACGGAGGTACGTTCAAATTCTATAACACATGCCATCATTCACTTTCCCGCAATGCAAGAAATTTATTCAAATTTCTCAAGGTTCATGGGATTTATATAACAATAAGGTAATCCGAGTCCCGATTTGTCAAAAATCCAACCAATTTCACCATTCGGGTCCAATGACCCAAAAACCTTGAAATCTCCATGATTTTGATAACCGCCAAACCCTACTTTTCAAAATACAATTTAAAGGTTTTCACATGATATTACCAAGATCAAAACACCACAAGTTATCCAAAGTCACAAGATTCAACATGCTTTAACCCCGAATCACAACTTAGGGTTTCCAAAATATAGATTTATCACATTTTCATGTATAAACTCAAAATATACATCACATATCAAACGAATCATCATAGATAGTCATAGATCTTACCTCTTTGATGATAGATCTATAAGAAAACTGCCCTAGCAAGCTCCAACCACGAGAATCTCCAACCGAAAGGGGAGAAGGAAGCCTCTAACATCAAGCCCAAGCCCTAACGGGTAACCCACCGAGATGGAAGCAAGAAATCACCACTAAGAGGGTCAAGAAAAGCCCTAAGGTGCTCCAAAGAGAGCTCTAGAGTTCCCAAATGAGTTTAGAGAGAGAGAGAGTGTGAGACCCGATTCCTTTTTATTTTGATATATATATATATGTATAGTGTTTAACGTGTTCCTTTCGATACGTGTATATCCCTGATGTATGAGTCATGCTTCTTTATCGTAGAACTGTATGTTGTATGTGTTTTACCTACGTGTTTTACGCTTGTTCGGGGCTTAGAAGGTCCGTTACACAGTTTTTCAGTTTGTTGGCTGGACAGTAGCAGTTCAGTCGACTGAGGGGGTGTTTCCAGTCGACTGAGTGCTTACTGGTTGGGTTCAGTCGACTGAGGTTGGGAACTCAGTCGACTGAGTTGAGTCGATGGGACATTTTTGGCTTTGCCAGTAGCCATTCAGTCGACTGACTTGGTGGGTTCAACCGACTGAATCCCTGCACGAGTCTGAGACTATAAATATCAAGCCTTGGCTAGAGATTTTGAAAAACCTTTCTTCCAAGCTAAGTTTCGTTTCCTCCACCTTCTCTCTAGACTTTTGGGTGCCCCGGGCTTAGTTTTCGACTATCTGTTAGTGGATTCTTGTTATCCACGCTGCGGGCTCCGCTTTCATCCAGAAAGAATCTCGTTTTGATGAAATTCGTGTTTACACGTAGATTGAGACGTCGAGTTTTTGACTCTCCGAGGTATGATCCTAGACTATGTTGTCTTTAAAGGGTGCTACGTGTAATTATAGATCTTTTCACCTGTTGAAATCGCTTGAAACTGCTTTAGAAGTTGTATTTTTCATGTTTAAACCACGTTGTTTGGATAAAAGCATGTTTTTCACTTTTTAGTTGGTTTATTACATGATATGAACTAGTGGATGTTCATGGTTTTCAAAAAGATGGTTTTGAAACCAGTGGATTTATAAAAATCATGAGAAAAACGTGTTTTGGAGGTTTGGAGCTAACCCTCGGGATTGAGTTTCAGCTTTTAAACGTTTTGATGGAAACGATGAAATGTTTTATTTGATCTCCATGTTGATGGATGGATCTTTATACATGTTGATGTATAATTATTGAAATATTTTCGTAGTCGAGCTACGACACGTAATGGTTTTAAAATGATTTCTATAGATGTACCGTGACAGTAGGTGTGTTGAGTTGGGCTTCTATTGCTCCTCGGTGGAAGTCCGAAAACGTGTGCAGAGTAGGTGCTTTGTACTTTCAGATTAATCCCCGTAAATTAAGTGGTGGGTGCTTTGTACCCTTGGGTTTCGGCCCTGTAAATTAAGCAGTTACATTGTTGTAACTCTGTATAGACCTTGTCATTATCTAGCAGGCCTTAAGTGGTTCTGGACTAGGGTAATGGGCATGAGTCTATAGTTGTTACCTTTGTCCTTATGTGTGGCAGAGTCGGTACATATGATTCATTTTATCTTATTTTCCTCGGCTGTGTGGTATGAGTGGAGAATACTATTTTTCTACTATTTTTCCTTAACTGTGGCACGATAATTGCTCTGTTAGCAATACATGGTTTTAAGGATGAAAACGTGGGGTTTTGTGAAATAAAAATGTTTGAGGCTCGTGTTTGTTTGATGGAAAAACTTGTGGTTTTTAGGACGAAAAACCTTTTTAGCTCCTGTGAGTGAGTCAGCTTGTACTATAATTGCATATCCTGCTTTATGGCTTTATAGTCTTTTCCTATTGGGCTTCGGCTCACGGTGTTGGATTTTGTGCAAACTTTTTTCAGGTAAAAATGATTACGTGAAGTTGGCCTAGAGGTGCCTGTGGTGATGGAAGACTAGATGGAGTTTTCCTTTTGGTTTTGACATGTACTCTTTTACATGTGATGCCTGTTTTTAAAGGAGAGTTTTGTATGTCTTAAGGCGATATATACTTTATACATGCATGGGCATAATGTATTCTGGTTATGAGAGTGAACCTTGGGTACTCTTTTTACTTTCAACTGTTTGATGTTTGGGTTGTTGGTTTTCAATCAAAATCTTATTTTCTCATATGGTGGACTTTTTGCGTGACACTGGAGTTAGGGGCGTGACACAGAGAGGGGAGAAAAAGAATGAGAGAAAAGGACCAACTCACGACTTTAAAAAGTCTGCTTGCCGACAATCCGCTCGAGCGGATCCCCCCACCGCTCGAGTGGTCCCCACTTACCCGAACTCTCTGCCACCTGTCCGCTCGAGCAGGCTCCCTATCGCTCAAGCAGTCATTGCTGGGTGAAGACCGGAACAAAGATGCGAAACTAAAACAAAATATAAGCCAAACACCTCATGACAATGTTCTTATACATTACTAAACATTCAATCGTTGTTAGCAACGTTAACATGCTCAAGTTTTAATTCCCACTGACAATTTACACATTCAACCGTTTTCCACCTAGTTTAACATAGCATGATTTCGTTAATCCTTGTAAATAAAAAGGGACTGGGTCCCTACAAAAGCTCTGCCTTATGAAAATACAACTTTAAAGAAGAATCTAGGTGATTCATCATCTTGCTGAAATGAGGTTTCCACAAAAAAAGTGATCATAAGTATAGATTTAATACAATAAAATCTCACTTTAGGATAAGCTCATCTTAGTTAACAAAAACAACATCACTGAGAAAATAACACAAGATAAAGATGCTAGTGTAGCACGGGTAAGGACAAGCATAAAAAACACAATGAAATGAACAATCATACTCTATGCTTGAAAATAGAAATGTTGACTTTGTGAAAGAAAAACTAGGACCTCCATAGGAGGGACTGACTGCATTGGAGGCACAGGTGATATCACACTTCCTAAATATCCTTAGATTTTATACAAATCCTCTTCAAGATCTTCTATTCTTCTTCTTTGTCTTCTCCTCTTCTACTGTGACGCCATAAATTTTGGAGACATCGTTTAGGAAAAAGAATTTAATCTTTACTTTTAATATTCAAAAATTTCAAAAGTAACTGATACCGATTTAACATAACGAATTTTGGAAACATAATTACAAGTTTAACTAAAGTTCAATAATCTCTTACAGTGTTTCTTGTTACAATACTACTCAGTCAAACCTTTCAGAAGCACTAAGGTTACTCTAGCTAGCCAAGGCTCCATATCTTCTTCGCTATTGTGTCTTCGTCGACCTCATCTTCACCTCGCATAAAACGCCAAAAGATGCGAAGTCCAGTAAGAAAAAAAATACCGACAATTCCTTAACCTTCTACACTCAAGCCACATATTAGACTATATCATAAACAAGAACAAAAGTATGAAAATCAACCGTATGATAAGGCAGGCCGTTTCGAACTTTGTTTCACGTCAACATGCAATAACTGTTTCAAGGGTCTCACACAAGACATCCCATCCCATCCCAATTTTGTTTTGTTCTTTTCATTTTATGGTAACATGATGTTACCATACATTATGTTCCCACACACTATGTTTCCGTGCATTACGTTCCCATACGCACCATTTCCTAAGTACACAGCTCATGACATGACATGGATCATGACATAGCACGACTCACGATATACACGGATCAAAACACTCACTCCAAAAATCACCACACAATTTTTCCTCACAAGGTTAGATGACCTTCCTAATGCACTACGTTCCCATGCATCACGTTCCCAATACGCCCCCTATTTGGATACACGATTCATGATGTACATGGAGAAAAACACCTACTCCAAAAAATCACAAGTTCCTCACAAGGTACCATGACGTTCCCATACATCACGTTTCCATACGCATGATATCTAGGTACACAGCTCATGACGTGACATGGCTCACGACATAACACAACTCATGACGTACATGGACCCAACTACCTTGTGTCAAAACTCGATTTTTAAAAACATTTGTTCACGATTCATGTGATTTGTGTTATCAAAATGAGTATGGGTTTTAAAACACTTGTTCACGGTTCCTGTCATTTGTAATATCGAAACAAGTATGGTTTTCAAAACATTTGATTACGGTTCATGTCGTTTTTTATATTGAAATGAGTATGTGCACTTGGTAATCCCTAAGACATATTCACATAACAACCAAAAAAGCGAGAAAACCCGCCACGCCAGCACTCACATGGTACTCTACCTGTATAGTAGGGGCATGACCTCGCCACATTCCTGTGGTCTCAAAACCTGATAAGACTTTGAACAGTGATGAGTATAAACAAACATACAAGTCTGACTTCATATTCAAAACCTATTTCATAAATAGTGAAGAAACATAAGTTTTCAAGGAATACTCCATCCCATAAATCCAAACTAACTTAGTCTCCAAAATAATATGTTTTATAATTATAGACCATGAAAAGAAAAACAAAAAAAAATAAACTAAGCTTCGAGCTCAAGTATAAGATGTCGATAGTGGTGGACCAACCTTCTAGCGAAATCTGATATATGCAACCACAGGGGTTACAGGAGTGTGCACTTAGTTTTAAAGTACTAAAACATTTGTGAAAGATAGTTAGGCTTAGCAAAAGACGAGAAAACCTCATATTCATCTCAACACATTTGTCTTATAAGTTATAAAATAACTTTATCATTCAAAAAGCTATAAATAAGGTTTAATAGCCAAAACTCATATACTCCAAAATGGTATAATTAAGGCTTAGCAGTCATAACTCATTATATTCATTTCTCTCACAATCATATTCAGCAGTGACCAAGTAATCGTCTACCTCATGATTAGGAGTTCTGATGGTACCTCAATCTCAATTCACAATACACAGTTATTCACGTGATGAAATGAGGGCCACTCTTCAAGCACAAGTGGTATGTGCTTCCCCACGAGCATAACTCGCAAAATATGCCTTGTATGCAAAAAAACCCATATAAGGGCCCCATTCATTAAGGGCAAAATACGCGCCCTTGTATAGCCACCGTACACAGGCCAGATACCCACAAACCTTAGCACTTTGAAATATAAATATATTTTTTCTTTTATAAAAAAGTATTTTATAAACATCATTCATCTTTCATACATATGTCTCTTCTAAAAGTAGATAGCACATGAATTATCAACACATTTGAAAGTAAAAGTCTCATACTATCATTCATCAAAATCTTATGATTCAAAACGTGGATGTAGAAACATTTTAGAAAGATATCTTATCCAATCATTGTTTATTATAATATCTAAGCACTCTCACTTGGTTTGGTGAATGGAAAATCACACTTTAGTCACGAGGCAAAACTCTAGCCTCTTATGCCAACTCCCTGGTGCCTAGTGATCAACCAAAGCACAAATAAATGTAGGGCACCAACTCCTATTGTTTAATAGGTGAAAGAAAATATTCGAGTTTTTTGGACAAGTTCTACGGTTGACTGTTAAAGCTCCCATTTTCTTGAAACTAAAGGAACCCCATCCTTTGTATAATCTCACTAACTTTGAGGTCAAAAGATTACTTATAAAGTTTAGGGAACCAAGACCAAGGTTAAAACTCAGTTTTTTACCCATTAACACAATGTTCCAGGTTTTATGACAGTCAAGAGAAAATACGAATAAAATAAAAAAACAACTCCGAATGCTCTTACATTTAGATAATAGATAGTTGCGATGTCCTCAACGTTTTCATAAAGAATGCTTTACCAAAATCCCATCATAAAATGGTGTTTTGACCTTTGTAAGAAAATGTGTCGAATCTGTCCATAGAGGTAGATTCTATCCGTTTTGTTTGGAAATATATTTGACCTATTAAACAGTACTCAAATTTTATAAAAAAATTTAGATAACCGAAATAACATGTTGGGAACATTGTTCATGAAGAACCCATTTTCAAAAGAAGTCCCTAAAATATGATTTTACCCTCTTGAATAAACTGTGACAAAAAGTACACGAGTTTGGGAAAAAATTATTTTCTCCAAATCCACCGGACAAAATCATCTAAAATAAATTTTATTTGAAAACTAACATCTATATCTAACTCTAGACACAAAAAAGAGGTCAAGACGGTTCTTATAGAAATAACTAAATATGTTTAAAATAGAACCTCACTGTTGGAAAAACCCGGTACAGTTCTTATAAAGGCTCCTCTTGGTTCTTTGTTCACTTTTCATGTTAAGGGTCAAACTTTTAAGCCTAGTTCATTGATGGTACATTAAATATAAACTCCAGCCACAACAAATAAGGGAGGAAACATGATCCATTCATCAAACTATCACAATTCAAACAATGATCCTTCGCTCAACTAGGGATTCCTAGGTTCTTTTGGTTCATCCCAACCTTGTTTCTTTTGTGTTTAGGTTCCTTTGGTTCATTCCAGCCTTGTTTCTTTAGTGTTCTTCGTTCGAGTTCTTTAATGAATGGAGTTTCTTACATATCTTCTTTAAATCTTTACACTTGTAGATGGACTTAAGCTTTTAATTCTTCCTTTCCTCTATATCTATCTATAGAGCACGAAATATTTGAAGGGGAGAGAGGGAGGAGGGTACCCCTTTTTATAGAAAAGTCTTTGTATGTAAAAACACCATCTTGCCCGTACTCATAACTGAGTCCCAAGCTTGGTTGAATTCCAAGCCTTTATTTGGCTCTAAATTAATGTGAAAGACTTCTAGTTAGTTTGACAGGAACTAATTCTTGCGTCCAAGAATGTATTAATTCTTGTTTGGGATGAATGGGGCGCGAAAATTAAGTTGATGTAATGGTTAAAAGGCTTGTTTGACTTTAGGGGCTTAAACTCAGTTCTTTAGGGCTTTCACCATTCCTTAGGTGACAAGGATGGTATATATATATATATATATATATATATATATAAGAGAAAGGCTAACAAAATCCATGGGCCTTATTTTTAGGTTTTGGGCCTTACTTTTGGGTTTGGGCCTAACCTTTGATGTGTGTGTGTGTGTGTGTGTGTGTGTGTGTGTGTGTTTGTTTGGGGTTCGAAACTTGGGTTAACTTTTTTACAATAACATTAGTGTGATATTGAGCCTAGACCATTCTGCGTTCATGCTCAAAAAGGCTACATGACTAGGTTAGTCCTTTTCAAAGAAGCTAGGTCCAAGAACTTCTTCCTTAAGCTTAAAATATGATTCAATATGATTCAATTTCTTAACTTGAACTTCCAATTCGTATTGCACCTTATTCTCTATTTATTTCATGATCTCAAAAGTCATGGTCTTTACAAGACAAGTAACCACATGAATAAACTAAGAGGCCTAAAGTTTAATAACGTAAGTAGGAACTACCATGATTTTAATTTCTAAGAACGAATGATCCAAATTCGTTTTCCTTCCAAGAAAAATGTAAATACGCATGCTCTTCAGAACTTTACGAAATTTGGCAGGGAATAGATGAATCTTAGAAAAAACCTTTTCATGTAGAGAGCATTAAGAATCTATTCCAAAAGGGGGTAAAAGGCTGCTGGAATAGAACATAATCCAAAAAACGACACTATTTCTTAAAAACAAGTTTTATAGAAATCTACCAAACTATTTTGGTCCAAATAAATTTTATATGAAATTTAACTCATAAATCTACCTCTGGAAATAAAGTTTTCACTAAAGAGATTTGTATATAAGTGTCTAAAATTTGGGAACGTGGGTTATTTTTCTGCAAATTTTGGAATAGAACAGCTAAAGCTTTGTTTAGGTGACCAAAATGTATTTTTAGGTTCAACCAAAAATTATATATGTTAAAAACATCCCAAAGGACCCCACATCAAAACAATTTTTAATTTAGGCTTCGTTTGGTTTTCCAAAAAAATTGAACAGTGGTAAGAACAAGGACTTTTTCTTCTATTTTTAAACCGCAAAACCTTGATTCCTTCTTCCTTAGTTTAAATCCATGGGTCCAATACACCAAATACATTATGTACATAAAAGTTAAGTCTAAGACCACAAAAATCACCTTAATAAGCTCATGGAGAAATAAAGAACAAGAATAAGATTTATACGTAAAGATTCGAGAAGGAGGTTTCATGCTTTCTTTTTCAAAAAGGAGGCAAGTTTTTTTTCATTACTTAGGGCCTTGAAGATGAAGATATCTGAGATGTGTAAAACAGGAAAATATTAGGGATTTGAGATGTTTGCTCACATGGGTGTCTTGAGATATGATTGTAGGACTCAGCTTTAGAATTTTTCTCCCATTTTCCATCTTTCTTCTTCTTTCCTCTTCTTCTTCTTCTTCTCACTCTCTCTCTCTCTCTCTCTCTCTCTCCCTTTCTCTCGTCTTGCCGAGTTGGTGAGTGTGAGGGCAAGGGAAGCCCGCCCTCCCTTTTATAACCAAATTTGACTTGAGAGAGTTTAAAAGGTTTTATAATTGGAGATGTATGTCTAGGATGGGGAGATGTAACTTTAAGAAGTTAAGAAAAGGAGATGTAACTTGGGTGAGGTAGGGAGGTGTATCTTGAGGAAATTATGAAGGTGAGATATAACTAGAGAGAGTTAAGAAGGGGAGATGTAACTACAAAGAGCTAGGAAAGGGAGATGTAACTAGAGGGAGTTAGAAAGAGATGTAACTTGAGGGAGTTAAGAAGAGAAGATGTAACTCGGGTGAGGTATGGAGATATTCTTAAGGAATTTACAAAGGAAAGATGTAACTAGAGGGGGTTAGAAAGGGGGAATGTAATTAGAGAGAGTTAGCATGGTGAGATGTAACGAGAGGGGGTTAGGAATGGAAGATGTAATTTGGGGGAGTTAGGAAGAGGAGATGTAACTTGAGTTTGGAAAGTTTGGTAATGGGAGACGTATATTAAGGAAGTTAGGAGGGTTATGATGATGGAAAGTGTGATAACCCATCCCATATCGGTGGGAGATAGAAATTAAATATGGTATATAAAGAAACTTGTGGGCTACTACTAATAACATGGGTTTAAGCTTTTGGGCCACATTGTTAGGCTCTTTATTCAAGTTATTGGGCTAGTGGTCTACTTGGGTCATTATAAATAGTATTAGAGTCAACCATGGTTCCCATGTAAGGCTCAGTGGCAGTGTAGATAGAGGAGTAGAGGCTCTGGAGAGAGGTAGAGGCCCCGAGGTTATATACCTTGCCCATACTAATGGGCTGCTCTATGTCCGCTAATGGGATGCTATCTACATCCCAACCAGGAGAAGAACTTGGGCCACGCGACAAGAGTGTCGCATATTTGAGTGGGGGATATTGTGATAACCCATCCCACATTAGTGGGAGATAGAAACTGAATCTAATACATAAAGAAATTTGTGGGCTACTACTGATAATTTGAGTTTAAGCTTTTGTGCCATGTTGTTAGGCTCTTTCTTCAAATTATTGGGTCAGTGGTCCACTTGGGTCATTATAGAAGATTCACTCAACTTGATATCTAAAGAATGGCATGATTACATGTTTATATGATTACCCAGGGCAATTCTCATCAAGGGTGGTGGGAGCACCCTTGGCCGGCCATTTTTTCCTTCTTTTTTTTTTATTTGTGTTTTATTTATATATTCATCCCTTTCTTTTTGTTTTTAGTTATTTATTTTTATTTTTAAATATACTTAATAGAGATTTCATGAAAGACTTATATTTGCGCTGAGAGAGAAAATGGGGCTTGGACCGCTTGGCCCGCTTGGCCTTGATCTTATTTGGTCTTTTAAAGGAAAGAGATTTAGGCTTAAACAAAATGGGCTTAGAAGAAGAGCCCTTGGGTTTTCATTTGATTTGGGCATTTGATGATCTTGGGCTTTTAATAAACTTGGGTCTTATTTGGTCTTAGGCCTTATAGAACTTGGTCTTATTTGATTTTGGATTTTATGGAAACTTCAGTTTTGTTTGATTGGAGCATTTCTTTAGTTTCAGCCTTTCTTCAGTTCGGGATTTTGGTCTTTCTTTAGTTTGAGCCTTTCTTTATTTTCTAACACTTTGGGCTTCCTAAATTTTGGCCCAACCCATTAGGTTTATAAGAAAACCTATTTCATAGATGTCTCTTTACGATGTAGGGTTTATGAGTTATGTGCAATACTATTACAATTATTAGGGTCCTAATGTGTTAACAGAAATACGGGGTATTACATCTACCTCCTCATCCTCTTTATAGCTTTTTCATTTGTTTGTCTTCTTTGTATTCCTCATTTTCTTCTTTTTCTCCCTCTCTTCTTCATAACAATATTTACAAACTCAAAAACAAACCATATTTTTTGCATAAACATAACCATATTTTTTATGACTATTAAAGCACTAAGGATGTGTTTCCCTAGTTCTAAATTTCTAAACCAAGAATAATACAATTAAATTTAAACAATTTTATTCGAAATGTTCTAATGCATTTGGCTAACCGGCAAAAAATTGTAGGATATTTCCCCTTGCAATATGTATCATGGTTAGCATGGAACCAGCATTGATTGAGTTTTTAATCCATTAATTCATAAACTTGAATCCCATCTTCCCTATCATTGAACCAATAAACAAAGCTCATATCGGTCACTACATGTTAGGAACTAATTTGGGCAATCAAACGAAAATCTACGTAGGCTTCGATCCACAATAACAAAATAAAATAATAGAAACAACCAAGAACACAAGATATACGTGGTTCGACTGACTGCCTACCTCCACGAGAAAAGAACCAATCAATCCACTATATGAAATTATGAATTACAAAGATCACTCTCAACCTCACAGTGTATCTGTGGCCTCAAACTAAGCCTCTCACCGTCTCTCTACACTCTCTTATCTCTAAAACTGAGCATCACTCTATGTATAGGATGCTCTAAGCGTTCTCTAGGATTTCTATGACATAAACCCTTTATATACAACCCTAACTAGGTAAAAAATGCAACCTTAGTGCTGCACATAAATCTCTGTCCCGCGGTGGTCCACTCGAACGGACCCCAAACTGCTCGAGCGGTCAATAACCCGAGAATAACGTTTGAAAAATAAAAAATTCGTGTAAAAAATCCAACAATCTCCACCTTAGCTGGAATTTCTAAACCATTTTAAAGGTTTGTCAACCACCTTGTCCTGTGGTCCTTTTTCGTATATGAGTGCTCCACCCTCTTTGGATCATCAAATTAAATAAACTTGGACCAAATCCAAGCCACACTTAAACTTGACCCTCTTGTAATCAACGGATTTCTCGTTTTTGGAAAGTTTTCCAAACTCCAACCTCTCAGTCATCTATGAAGACTCCATCTTCTCTGATACTACTACTTGCCCCTGAACTATCTCTGTGCTACTTGTAGCTTTCTTGTAAGACGAAAGTTCTCCACTTGACTGTTCCTGCTGTTGTTGACTTGAACCATCATCTCCCGGTTTTCTAGGTGAACTAGTTTGACTGAGCTTCACCTTGACCGCTGCACTTTTCTTTGACTTTGTGACATACTTTTCTTGTTAGCCTGACTAAGCTGTAAATGTCTATTTTGTGTCGTCTTTGTTGGACTTTGTCAGTGTGATAATAGTAACTCCACCTACCATCGTGTCTCCTACCAATCTGTAGAGACCATCCACTTTCTACTCTTTCATGACAACTGAAGATCCTTTGATGAACTTTATTGCTCCATCCTTCGCTGAGAACCTATAATTCAGAGAATCCATTGTTCTCAAAGAAACTAAATTCTTCTTTAACCCTAGAACATGTCTGACTTTCCACAAAGTCCTTACAACTACATCAAACAATTTTGATTTTTAATGTGCCCGTTCCAATGGCCTGGCACGTTAAGTCATTCCCCATTAGAACCGTACTCCCATTGCAAGAGTTATATGAATTAAACCATTCTCTAAATGGACACATATGATATGAGTATTCTGAATTTAATATCCATGACTTTGACATAAAGTTAAAATTTGAGGAAACTCAGAGTAATTTATCGTATGCCTTATCGTTTAACGAATCTTCAGCAAAACTGATAGTTTCTGCAGGCGCTTTACCCTTTTTCTTTTCCTCCAGATGCTGCTTCATTTCTTGGCATTGGCTCTTGTAATGACCAGTTTTGTCGCAATAGAAGCCCTTCACACTCCTTACACGTGACTTGGACCGAGATCTACCACTGTTGGAACTCTGCTCACTAATCTGCTCCTTCCCTTGCTTGACTCAGACTTAGCCACAAGCATGCGCTCTGCATCAGATTCACTGTCCCTCTTCATGTTGTCATGTGAAAAAAGATCCCCAGTGACCTCTTCTAACTCTAGATTATCTTTCCTGTATATCAACGCTGTCATCAGATGATCATTTGACATCAGAAGCGATGCCATGAGAAGGATCGCCTTATCCTTATCATCAACCTTTACTCAAAACCCGGATAACTACATGATAAGCTTATTATACGTATTTAGATGTTCCATAAACTTTGTACCTTTCCTCATCTACAGTCCGTACAGTTTCTTTTTCACATACAGCTTATTAGCCAAATTTTTCTTTGAGTAGAGATTTTCTAACTTCTACCAGATCTCGTGTGATATCTCTACATCGAGCATATTGTGAATAATTTCGTCTCCCAGATTCAACCAAATCGATCTCGCGACCTTGCAATCAAGATCATCCCAATCGTCATTGGTCATCTTCTCTAACTTCCTTGCCTTGCTGAGTAACACCTTAGATACCCCTTGCTGGATCAACAGATCCTTCATCTGCCTCTACCACAGGGAGAATTTATTCTTGCCATTGAATTTTTCAACTTCGTACTTGATGTTCGTCATTTTTACTATAACTTGTGATTAAGCCTTGAACTAGAACTCTAATCTTCCACCATGGCCTTGGATCTTCAACAACCGCCGGCTCTAATACCATTTGTTGGGAGTTTTAGCCACAAATTTTCAAAAGATTAAAATCAACTGATTTGGACAATCAAAAGAAAACCCACGTAGGTTTTAATCCACAATAGCAAAATAAAAGAACAAGAACAACTAAGAACACAAAAAATACGTAGTTCGGATGAACTGCCTAATTCCACGAGAGAAGAACCAATTATCAATCCACTATATGAAAATATGAATTACAAAGATCACTCTCAACCTCACAATGTATTTATGACCTCAAACTGAGCCTCTCATCCTCTCTACACTCTCTAATCTCTAAAACTGAGCCTTATTCTGTGTATAGGACGTTCTGAACGTTCTCTAGGGTTTCTATGACATAAACCTTTTATATACAACCCTAACTAGGTCAAAAACGCAACCCTAGGGCCGCACAAAAATTTTTGTCCCGCAATGGTCTGCTTGAGCGGTTAATACCCTGAGAGCAACCTTCAAAAAATTGAAAATTTGAGTCAAAAACCAACACTACATGATAGTTGATTGTGGCCCAACACTATATGATAGTTGATTGTGGCTATTTCAAATCTCTCTCTCTCTCTCTCTCAGTTTTCATCTTTGTGTCTTATTTGTGGTCGGTCGACCATACGTTGTCTGCACATGTAGACTATCTCTTCCAAAGCAAGTAATCATACAACATATTCGAGCATATTTTCACAAATTTAAAGTTTTAAGACAAACTGTATTGTGGCTGGAAAAAATGACCATATTGTCTTTTAGCCCATAAGCATTATCAATTATTTTTGCAGCTATGGTGTGTCCATTAGCTTCTACTGTGATTCATCGCATAGGGAAATCTTATATGACATGTTTTACAAACACTGGCAACTTGGGGAATGACTCAAGGAAAGGAGGGAATATGCCATTTAAATCTTATTTGACCGTTCTCACTACCTGAAATAGAAGAAAAGAAAATTCTCAAATACAAATTCTTTTCAAGTTATTGGTCAAGATGTGATTGAGAACAACCCAGTTCAAAGTTCAAAATTATAATTGCTTTTAAAGATGGCTATATGTCATGTGACAACTTAAATAACTTTTCCTCTTCACTCCCTTCAAATTGAATCAATGGGGGTGTCAACGTCATTTAGCTTTTGCTCTGCTTCAATTCAAGCATATCTACGTAAATGCTATGACATGTTTTACAAACACTGGCCTCTTTGAAAATGACTCGATGAGGGAGTCTGCGTACAGAAAATAATTATGAGGTTGTGTACCAAATATAAGTAGTTAGTAATAATTTTCTGTACAGAGTTTGTGTACAGAAAATAACTCTGCTCTAGTGAATAAGTAGTGAGTAGTTCCTAGTAAACGTAGGAGTCGAAAACTTGGCAAGATGGGATACTCAGAATGGCATCCATGGTACACCTTTTGAGTGTTACTGAAGTTTCTACCTCAAGTTTCTTGAAACCAAAAAAAAAAAGAAAAAAGAATCATGAAATGACCTTCAAATCTGTTTTGGCTCTCTCCAACACTCTTCTTCAATATAAGAAAAGAGTTAGCTACAGTCTAAAAACTAGGCCCTCCATCATTCACTCAAAATGCGTCAAGATGAAATAACAAATCCTCATTTTGTAGTTCGAAAAAGTGATAGAAAACAACATAAGTTGCATGTCAAACCTACCATTGCTTTCATAGTAGAACTTATATCAAGTGGTAAATTTAAAATGATTGTTCGCCCACTCTCCCAAATGGCGGTCTCTGTGCATCAATTACATTCCATGGCTTTCTTGTATAAATGTTTTTTGGTCAGATATTTACATTCATTTGCTTGCAACTCCTTTGCAATGGTTCTCCTTCCATGTTAGTTTATTTGAATGCTAAGTCATGCAAGTAAGAAGTAAAACCAAAGCGTTGATGCTTCTTGTTTATTGATTATGCCCAGACGCAATTGATGATGGAATCCTTGGTAGCCCTCCATGAGAAGGTACGCACCTTGTTCCAGAAAATAAAACTTGAAAGATTTTTTGGCGGTTAATTTTTAAAATTCCAGTTTTAATATGATAAATTTTATCATTAACTAAGACTATTCCGGAGTTAACTGGATAGCCTATCGATACTCCTTATAAAAAGGCACTTCAGCTTCCTTTTTGTTTTGCAAATTTTGAGTGGTAATTTCTATTGGAACCTTTTACCCCCTAATCTATGTTATCCAAATTTGGTATGGGTGTCAAACGTGACACATGATTAAGGATACATGGACGAAACTAAAAAAGTGGATACTAGTACAAAGATACAACTTGTGTAATGCATTACATTTATAATTATATTTATTATATATGTGCATATTGCATACATATAAATTTTGTTTATTGTGGTTTAAAAATTCAATATATGACATAATTTCCAAACAATGAGTAAGATTAATTTTTTTTTGGAAGTAGATAATGCTAGAGACCATGCTATTCAGTTTTTTCAAGAATAACGATTTATTGCGGCAGTTGTTATGAAGTTTCTTGTATAGCTGCATCTTTAACAACAAAAAAATACAATATCACATGGTTATTTTGTCCAACTGGAGATTGTCGTGTCCGACACAATTCATGTGGTGATGTCCAGTTGCGTCGACATGGGTATGGCGACCTAAACTAGAGAGTCAATGTAACATAGCCCATTACTAAAAGTTCCTCTTGCTCCCTTGATACATATCACTGTTGTTTTTATCGTTCTTTTTCTCCTATAAAAAAGATTAATATTTAATCTCATCTCTCTCTAACACAAACATTAGTAACTATAAGCTATAAGTAATAGTAGCCTTTTTGGTTTAAAACATGGAATCCATTCCCAAGATTACAAGTGAGAATTTGATGCTACAATTCATTTGAAATTTATAGTTAAGTATTTTTTTATCAATTTATACCTCGATAGCACATATAACTAGTGACTATTTTGTGTCAGTAAAATACTTATTCTTTCCATTTGGGGCTTCTATATATGTATAGACCCTTTATGCCACTCCAATAAAGTAAAACCCAATTGTGTCTCTTTGTATATTCTCCTGTTTTAGTCTTCCTGTTTTCTATACTCTTCTTCACTTCATTGAGTGGCCTTGTTATAACTCTAAAAAGATTGATCTCTTCTGTTTGTTTTTTCAGCAATCTGTATTTTTTACTTTCTTTATTCATTTCTTAAATCTTTTTATGTCCAGTACACTACTAATTTTTTTATCTTATTTCTTATTCCTTCTTTGAGAAGAAACTTTATAATAACACTACTCTAACTATATGCAATCAAAATAACTGGAATCATGCTTCTTTATTTTTTATGTTTTATGGAGGATATAGTTCACTTATTTTTTTACTACAGTCAGGGAAAAAATAATATGTTACTCCAGCTGAGCAGCAGGATATTACTAAAAAGAGGCTTAGGTCACTGCTACTTTCATGTATAATAACAAAGATCAACTGCTAAGTTTTGGGGTACTGTACTCATTTGTTTGCAAAACAATGGAAGACTTGGTCCGTTGAACTCCCCATGGATGTAAAACACAAAAAAACCATAAAGTTGGAGATCTATGAATCCATGTGATTCGCCACAAATTAATTACTACGATTTTCTATCAACCCATGTCATGGGTTAATTTTGAGATCGACGCGCATGGTGAAAGATAGTAAAAATATAGCACACTCTAAAAGAAAAAAAATAAAACAAAATTTGTGTGGTTCAGCACAAATTGCTTATGTCCAAGGGTAAGAGTCATAATTAATTATAGAGAATAATAATTTC
>JAULJZ010121941.1:0-11187 GCA_032270985.1 Heliamphora pulchella
ATGAAGCTCAATGAGATTTTCTAAGTGTTTCTCACAAGTATGAGTAAGAATATGAAATATGAATGCTCAAGAATGAGTAGTAAGTGAGTATGATCTTTGAAAAGTTTCTTGTAATTTTTTGTATTGATGATATGGTCCTTTCATATCCAATTTTTTGAGCTACCCGTTGTGGCTAAAGAGATGGTTTGACGTTCCAGGAAAACTAGTCGTTATGCAGTTAAATTAGTCCTTCAGGACCATTCAGTCGACTGAGGGCATAATTCCAGTCGACTGAACCTATAAAAGGTCCATTCAATCGACTGAGTTTAAGGGGTCAGTCGACTAAACCTTTTAAGATTCATCAATTGAAATCCCAGAATGTTTTTTAGTCGATTGGTGTGAAGATTCAATCGACTGAACATTTGAGGTTGATCAAATTGATTTTCCAGTAGGTTTTTCAGTTGACTGATTTATGAATTCAGTCGACTGAACCGTTGGGGTTCAGATTTCAAACTTTAAAGATCATTTCATGAAAGTTTTGAATGAAAAATAAGATCTTTATTAGTTTTGATATGTTTAAGTCACTAGATAAACTTGTTAAAATGTTTCTCAATCTAAACACAAGTTTAATTCCTTCATAAAACATTTTATCCTTTTAGGAAAGAGATATGCATGAGTTATATCTTTTCACTTTTGGTTTTCTATGAGCTTTAAAGGATATATTGAAAGAGAAGTGAACTTACATTGATCCTATCTTGCAATACAAATGAAAACCTTAAACTAAGTCTTCAATCATTTGTCTTTTGCATTATTCCAAGAACTTATTATCGAAGTATTTGATTTGAATATGCTTCATGGCTTTGACTTTGTATCTTTAATTATGCTTAACATGTGTTTCTTGTATATGATCTCAATTTGCATAATTAGATACTTCGATTTGTTATCATCAAAATGGTCTTTGAAGGCTTGTTAGGCTAACAATCTCTCCTTTTTTGATGATGACAAAACAAGGAGCAAAATGATATAGAAAAGTTATATAATAGTCTCCCTCACAATAAGCACGAGTGAATAAGTATGTTTGAGAATTTTAATAACTCCCCCTCACAATAGCATATTTTGTAAACTTAACATTTTGATTTTATTTTTAAGAGCAATGTAAGCATTTCATATATATGTTCAAGAATAATGGATATCGATATATCATTCACATTTATCCATTCAATATGTTGAGCCATGCGTTAAAGTTAAACCATCCAGGATATATATATATATATATATATATATAAAGATATATTCAATGATTGAACATTCAAAATATACATATCAGTCAAAAAAATACATTCACTTTTCAAAAAAGTTTGTAATAAATACATCCATTTTTCTGAAAGATAAGCAAACTAAAAAAGTAAGCACACTATTTTGCTTCTATTGTTTCTCCCCCTTTTCGTCATGATAAAAAAGATTCGGAGGTATTGTCGTTATCCCCTGTAACGCCTCGATCTCGTTTTAATATAATTCGATCCCGTTTTAATATAATTTGAATATATTTTTGAAACCAAACCGGTGTAAAAACCTTTTTCCTTGAAGATTATGCCTTTAAAACACCCATTTATGCCTTAAAATTCATTTGTGAGAAACTTGATTTAAAATAATTTTTTTTTGACGTTGAAACCAGCGGAGACCGCTCGAGCGGACACCTCACCGCTCGAGCGATTACACACTCAAGAGTTTTGCCCAAAAACTGTGAAAAACATCTATATTTTTAGAAACAAGATTCAATGATTAGTTTTATTACACCTGTCTAGAGAAAATAAAACTAAAGCAATTTCTCATAAATTAAACATTGTTGCCAAATCATTCATTGGAATTTACACACCAAATTCAACCAAAATAGTAGCATCCTCACATGCATGCATTACATGAGCATATGACCTTAAGGTCTTACAACAACAGTACTCCATATCATAATTACAACATTTCACATGTTCAAGGGATGGAATTACATCTTTACACTTTCGTTTCTCAAAAATCAACTATCTAATGAAATGTAATCCTATCACTTCTCTCAAAAAGGCTATCGACCACAGGTCTTACTCCAAAGCCTTCTTTCTGTTATCATATGAAATGTTATTAAACAACATGAGCCAAAACTCATAGGAACAAGATCAACATTGAATATATGCATGACATACGAAGATGGTTATGCAAGATATACACCTAAGTTTAATAGAATTCATATATTTCATTCCAAAGTAAATTTCCCATGCATAACTGGGTTTGTACAAAACGAGTTTATTGTTCTCAATCAATCCAACACATTTAACATCTTCAATCCTTATATTATGGTTTTACCAGACCGATAAGTTATAACACACGCCTACACACACAGTGACATTTCTTGTATTTCACCAACTCGTGGTTAACAAACTCAGGTGCCGACGCCGGATGAGCGTATAAACCTGCATAACGTTACAACCAACCCAGCCACACAGGCCCCATGGAGTAACGAGACGTTCTATATCCCGACACGACTAACGTCCTTTCCCGGTTCACTAGTCGGCGGGCAGAGAACCTGTTAGCCCAAGGGCTTTTTATTTTGATTTTGATGATTTTCATAATTTATTTTCTAAAAATAAATAGATTTAAATGAATAATATTTTATATTTTCAAAATGAAAGTGTTAACACATTTTGAACAATTAAAGTTGACACCTTAACCAAAATGAAATGGCTTATATTTCAAAAATGTTCAAACACTTAAGCATTCTTGAATAAGAATATTTCGTGTTAATCTTAATTGAAAATTAAGTCAAACACTTTTAAGGCAAAGTATACTTGAAGCTTATCAAGTGTGTCAACACCCATTGATCAAATGGTTTGACACCATAACTATTTTACAAGTTGATCTTTAGGTATCAAAGCTTTAGTGTCGACACAAACAAATTTTGTGTCAACACAAAAGAGTCGAAGCTCTCAGGACTCAATTTGAGTCGACACAAATCAATTTTGTATCAACATAAAAGTGATCCTCACTTTTGGTATCCGGAAGTATGGGTCGACACAAATAGAAGTTGTGTCGACACAAAACAACCGAGACCTCCTACAAATTTTTGGTGTCGACCCCAAGTCCAAGTGTGTCGACACAAAAATACCGAGGCTGATTGCAGAATTTTGGTGTCGACCCCAAAGCACATATGTGTCGACACAAAAGTCCCGAACCTGCCTGCAGAATGTTGGTGTCGACCCTAGAGACCAAATGTGTCCACACAAAAGAACTGAGGCTTCTTGCAGAAATTCATGTTGACACCAAAGGCAAGTTGAGTCGACACAAAGTTGTTCCTCCAGATGCTGAAGTTTTCAAACGAGTCGACATCGGATTCAAATGTGTCGACACCAAAATGTTGGAAGGTAGAATGCAGAAATTGTGTCGGCCCCTCAAAAAATTCGTGTTGACCCAACCACTTGAAGAACCCTACTCTAGACACTTTGTGTCGACACCAAAGGTATTTGTGTCGACACCTGCGATGGAAACTCAAATCGCGGCAGATCTCAACGGCTGAATTTTTGGTATTTATTGTTCCCACCTACCTCCAACGGTCATGATACCCCAAGAACTTATATAAGGAGTTACTTCTCAGCATTTAAGAAGGTTGGAGACTTGCATTTACTGTTCCATTGCTCAAATCAATCACAAAATCATCAAGCTCACATTTATTGTTGTAACTCCAGTTCTTGTTCCTCATTTCTCTTTACCTTTTCATTTATTGTAAATCATTTCTATAAAGAGAGTGAGAGTTCATCATTAATACTTTTCAGTTATTGTAATCAAGGGTGAGTCACCCTTTATCCTTTGAGTGAGTGAGTGAAACTCATTAAAGAAGAGTTTAAGAGAGATTAAAAGAAAACAGGATCTTGTTTTCATAGGATCTTCTTGAAGTTGTAATAGGCTTGTGAATGTGCCTGTAAATATTCAGATCATTCAAGCGAAGTCTTGAAGATTGTAAAGGTTTAGAATATGCCCGTGAAGTATTCTGAATAGTGAAAATACTCTAGGAAGATCTTGAGGAGTGAATGTAGCCTAGGATAAAGCCGTACCACTATAAATCTATGGTGTCTGATTTTATCTCTCTATCCATTATCTTTTAATATTTGTATTGATTTTATATTTTCTTATCTTGTCTTATTGTAATATTAAAAGATTTCTTGAAAAGTGTTTAATTTTTCATTTTTTAAAGACCCAATTTACCCTCCTCTTGGGTTGCCTAGCACTAACAATTGGTATCAGAGCCTGGGCTCTTATTTTTGACTTAACAGCCTAAGAGTTTTCTATGGCAATCACTAGTATTTAACCTATCAAATCTGAAGGTCTATCAACCAACAGATCCCCTTTGTTCAATAGAACAAACTATAACTATTGGAAGGCTAGAATGAGAATATACATTCAAGCCATAGACTATGACCTTTGGTGGATTATCATAAATGGACCCAAAAGACCTATCAAAACTGTTGAAAAGAAAATTGTTTACAAACCTGAAGAAGAATGGACAGAAACTGATATTAGGAAGGTACAAAAAAATGCTAAAGCTATGAATTTCCTTTAGTATTCACTTGACCCAAACGAGTTCAATAGGATCTCGACTTGTGACACGGCTAAAAAAATTTGGGATAGACTCGAAGTTAACCATGAGGGTACCAATCAAGTGAAAGAGTCAAAAATCAGTCTGTTTGTGCATAACTATGAACTATTTAAAATGAAGCACGATGAAACTATATCTGATATGTTTACTCGTTTCATTGACATTATCAATGGACTAAAATCTCTTGACAAGATTTACACTAATGCAGAAATGGTCAGAAAAATTATGAGGTGTATGCCAAAGAATTAGGAAGCTAAGGTTATGACGATTCAAGAAGCCAATGACCTGAACAGACTCAGCTTAGAAGAACTTCTTGGTTCTCTCATAACCCATGAGATGAACATCAAGATGGATGATGAGGAAAACAACAAAAAGAAAAAAAGCATTGCCTTCAAGTCTTCAACTCATGATGAAGAATCTGAAGAAGAGTCCTCCAGTGATGAGAATGAAGACATGGCTCTCATCACAAAGAAGTTCAAAAAGTTTCTTAGAAATAAGAAACAAGGAGGAAGAAAATTCTTCAAGAAGGAAGGATACAAGGGAGAGCCAAACAAGTTCAAAGGTGATTCCAGCAGATTCAAAACAGAAAACAAGAATGATGAAATAATCTGCTACGAATGCAAGAAGCCTGGACACGTTAAAGCTGAATGCCCTCAACTCAAGAAGTAATTCAAGAAAGGCTTCAAAAAGGTCATGATAGCAGTTTGGGGCGAAAGCGATGACAGTAGCTCTGAAGATGAAAAGAAAGAAAATGAAGTTGCCAGTCTATGCCTTATGGCCAGAGAAGATGATGAGGTAACTCCTGACTCTTTTTTCTTAAAAGAATTGCAAAATACTTTTGAGGATTTATATGATAAGTTGACAAAAGTAGGTGCTAAGAATTCTATTATAAAAAAATTAATTCTTTCCTCCTCAACTGAAATAGAGACTTTAAAAAGTAAAAAATCTATTTGGACAAAATAAGTCTCTGATCTGAAAAATGAAAATCAAATTGTGAATGAAAGAGTTGAGGATTTTACAAAAACTGTTTATAAGTTCACTCAAGGAAAGAAAAATTTGGATAAACTTATTGAAATGCAAAAATGTGTTTTTGACAAAGCTGGAATTGGTTATAAACCCAAGAAGAAACAAAAATTATTGAGCAATATTTTTGTCAAAGTATTATTAAATCATTCAAATGCTACATGTTTTCACTGTTATGAGCATGGACACATTGTCACACACTGCTGTAGACACCCCAATTTGGCCCCACCCAATCTTAGGTGGATCCGATGATGAAAACAGGTGGAACAAGTGCTTCAGTTCGATCATCGGGAAGTGATCCAAGTTCGAAATTTGAACCATAACCTTCAAAAACCTTCAAAATCAATAACTTGTTGTCCAAGCAATTCCCAAACATGGTGACCGCCAACTCCATTGTGGCGACCGCCAATAGAATCTTGTGGAACATTTTCCAACATGGCGACCTCCAACTTGTATTGCGGCGGCCGCCAACTTCAAATGGCCTAACGTGTCTAAAAATGTGTTAACATCTAATTGGTTGAAAAAATCTATAAATACCGTACCTCTGGTACGTTTTCAAGGATAAAAAATTAGGGAGAGGTTAAGTGAGAGAAATTCTGCCGAGACGCCGAGTAATTTCGAGCCCCGACGCCGAAGCTCTACCGAAATACCGTAAGCAAGTCTCCGAAGTCCTACAACTCTAGCTTGGATCACTACCCGAGGATTGGAGCATTGGAGCACATTCCCCAATTTGAGAATTCCGTAACAATTCAGGTATTCCACTTGGATCCCCGATCCTTCTTGCTCCATCTTCTCTCTTTTGTAGTGATCGGGTTAATTTCCATGTGTTTGTTTCGATTATATTCTTGTTTTGTTTATTAGTTATTACATTTGTGTTTAAATTCATGCTTTAACTTATGTAGTTTATTTATTTTGTTAATTTACTTTCTTACATTTTAAACTTATTATAAATTGTTAAATTATTAAATAGTGCTAATATTTTTGATAATTACAACTTATCAATATTGTTAATTGTTATAACCCAATGCACTTACATAAAAATGGTTGTAATAGTCAATATTACATCCATTTAAATTCTAGTATTTCATTCTTTTTCTTTTTTTTTCTTTTATATTAATTTAATGTTCTAGCATTTAATTTTCTTTTAGTCTAAATTTTATTTCAATAGTATTTTATTTCATTTTCTTGTCCTAATTAGTTTAATGCTTCATTTTATTTTCTTCTAGTTTAGTGTTTATTTTCTTCTAATATTATTTTAATTTTACTTTCTTTCTAGTAATTTATTTATTAATTTTAAATTTTTTATAGCATTTTTTTCTTCTTTCTTTTAAGTTTTAATTTTACATTCCATTTAAATACTAACATTTTTTCTTCTTTTTCTTTTAATTTAATGTTCTTTTGATAACACCAATCTAAAAGCTCTTATAATATTAACTTAGATGTTTTTTAAGTTAATGTTTTTTTAATTTCATTTTTTTTTCTTTTTCTAGCTTTTATTCTCTTCCTTTTATTAGTGTAACTTTCTTTTCTATTATTTTATTTTATTTTAGTAAAATTTTTAATTTTCCTACAAAGTGCCATTTAACATTTCATTTATTGTAGTATTAATATTCTTTTCATGGTATTTTGCTTTTATTTTGCTAAAATCAAAAATCACAAAAAGCTTTTAAGTTAATTTTTATCTTTAAGTAATTCATAATTTTCTCTTTTAAAATACTCTATTATTCTTTCTATTTCTTCTGTTTTCTTCTCTTTTATTCTCTTTTAAAATGTAAAATATTAATAACTAAATATTCTTAACTTATCTTTTTATAATATTTTTCTTTTCTTTTCTTCTATTAACTACAAAAAGCACAAAAACATCAAGATATGTTCTCTTTTTCCTCTTATTTTTATCTTTTATGTAAATAATTAGATTTTCTTCTTAATAGCATTTTCTACCTTTGTCATTTTTTTTCTTTTCTTTTAAATTTTTAAATTCTCTTTTGTTACAAAACTCTTATTTTAAATTTCTTTGATAAATAGACTTTCTTTCAATATAGCATTTTTTTTTCTCTTTTATGCATTGCCTATTTTACATTTCCTATTTCTTTATTGATTAATCATGTTAATGTTAACCTAGTTAATTTTGATAATATGCAAGTTTTAGTTTCTTTATTTGGAAGCTTGTTTATGATAGTTTGGTTTTTCTTTTGTAACAAATCCATGTTTAAGTAGTTTTGCCAATTTTTAGCATATTTTTTATTTTTTTAACCAAATCATACTAGTTTAGGTTGTTTCAATATTATTGCATATGGGTATGTGTTTCATGTATCTTTTAGATAAAAATTGCACGCCATAGGACTTAAGATTTTTCTTTTGACACTTATTTATCTTGGAGTGTTATGTACATATATTATATATTTTCTATATTTGATTTTGAATGCTCTCTCTTCACTCCCATTTTTTTTTATTTGCATGTATTTGAAAAATTCTATTAAAGAACCAATGATGATTAGTAGAGGCCAACTTTATGGTTGGGCGAACGAGGTGCCTAACACCTTCTCCGATTCGTACCTTAGTCCCCGTACCCTCTTTTCCTGGTTAACGTTTTAAAGATCAGTAAACAATTTTGTTTTTTTTTAATTTTTTTCAAAAACTAAGTGGCGACTCTATGTTCAACAAAAGGGGTTTTCAAAATTTGATTTTCAAGGTGTTAAAAGATTTTTCTAAACATTCTTTGAATTTCTTATTTTTGAACATTTTTCAAAATGGCCCCCAAATCCCAACGCCACAGTATTTTCTGGCGACTCTGCTGGGGACTGGTTTATAAAATTAAATAAGAGGGCTAGACTTGAAAATATCATTGGTTCTTGATATATATCTCTCATCTGTATTTTCGCATGCATGTGCATTATCCTTCAAACCCCGCTACCTGGTTGACCTGATGCCCTGAACGTTAATCCGTTTCGAGAATTGTTGGGAAGGCGGGCAACCCTTACTGACTGTACGCTATCATAGGTGCAGTAAAAGAGTTCAGGCGTACTGTTTAACCATACTCTGCATGGGAGGTATATACCCGGCTTTATTCAAAAGGTATCCTATTTGATTGACCAAAATCGTCCTTTTGCATATAGTAAACTTAGAACTCCCCATTAGGTGATGCTAACCCTAGTAGGATTATGTGTTTTCTTTATTGTATGTTTTGATTGCTATTGTTAGGCTTGCTTGTTTAGTTTAGGTTAGTTCTTTCTCCGGGTCGACCTAAGTTTTCTGTTATCCTTTGCTTAGGCTAACTTTTCTTTCGGATTCTTACCTAAGTTTTGTTTCTCACCACTTTCGGTTTTTCTTACCGTCATCATGACCGTTTTTTTGTCTTAACTACTAGCGTGGTTTCTCTCTCCTCCGAGATCTTTTCGGGTCGTTAGTTCTCTCCTCCTTGACATAGGCTCGTTTCCTCCAAATCCTCGACATAAGCTCGTTTCTTTCAAACCCTTGTAATACTCGTGAGAATTATTTTCCTACCGTCATGCTACCCATTTTTTCTTAAAATTTTTTTAGGTCGAACCAGTCCGGTGAGCATAGCTTTGTTTTCTTGCCAGAGTGCTGTCCGTTTTTAGGCAAACCTTCTCCCTAGATTTTAGTTGATCCCCTTTTCAGCCATCATAGTGGTTTTTGAGTCATCCTGTTGTTATGCTGCCAATATGAGCCCGGCAGGGGTAGTGTTATAGCTTGCATGGTTATCTGTTCATGATTTGTTGTTTTGGGAATTCGAGATATCTGCTATCTGCTGATATAATATTTACCCAAGAAGTGTTTAATACTGGTCATTTTGCTTTTGGGATCCAGGTTTTTTTGTGGGATTACCATTAGGCCGAGAAAAGTATAGTCAATACATGTCTGGGAAAGATCAGTGACAGGAAAATTTTGTTGGGTATCTGAACAGCCGACTGAGTCAGCTGAAATGGCAAAAAATGAGATGAATCTAGCAGCCCTAATGAGGGTGATTACTGATATACAGAGAGCTGTAGAGCAATAGACCCAGGCTCAAGTGCAATGTCAGGCACAGATTCAGGTAATTCAGGTCTGTATCCCTGTTGCGAATGGACAACCAGATGAGAAGAATGAGAATGGAGAGGACTTTTGAGATGATAACCAAGTCCCCGATGGACCCCAAGTTGTCCCACCACCACCACAAAACCCTTGTCAGGTGATGGTTGAGGAGGAAAACACTGCGCAGTCTAAAGAATCTGCACTGATTGAGAAGATCGACAGGATGGAAAAGGTCCTCAGAAAAGCTAAGGGAGTTGAGGAATATATGCTTAATGTAGGGGGACTCTGCCTGTTTTCAGATGCAAAATTATCGAAAAAGTTCAAAATGCCAGACATGAAAAAATTTAACAGAACCGGAGATCCCAAAATTCATCTTCGAATGTACGTTGGCACCCTGTCGCCGATGGGGATTGATGACCAGTTGAAGGCTCAACTTTTTCACCGATCTCTTTTTGGGGCAACCCAGAAACGGTTTCTCTCTCTTGATGTAGCTAAAATCAAAACTTGAGAAGACATCGCAACGGTTTTTATCAGTCAGTATAGTTTCAATGTCCAACTAGACGTAACTACCCGAGAGCTCAAAACAACCCAACAGGAGAACAGGAAATCTTTTGTTGACTTCCTGACCCGATGGACGGGTAAGGTCGCTAAGATGACAAATCGACCTTATGAAAAGGAGCAAGTAAGGATGGTGGTAAAGAATCTGCAGTCTCCGTTAAAGCGTTACTTGATCACGCAGCCACTCTCCACATTCGAGCAATTATTTGATGCTGGGGTCCAGATAGAGGATGCTATCCAGTCTGGGGATATTGAAAAAGTCGAGTCGAGCCAGAAACCACTAAGAAGGACCTTCTCTACAACCAACCAAAATCAATCCGCTACTCGCTCGGGCGAGGTGAACCTTTTGAATCCTTCCACCCATCCAACGAACAACCTTCAGCAGTCAGACAATGGCCAATAGCAACAACAGTTGAGAAGGGTCTTTACCCCCTTTAATATCTCTTTATCCACTGCTCTGAATTGACTCGTCGAGAAGGGGCTCATCAAGCCATTGGATCCCATGCTTGTTCATGATCCTCTATCGCCAAGGTTTAATACTTCCCAATACTGCGCCTTCCACCAAGGCCACAGGCACCTAACTGATAAGTGTTTGAAACTCCGGCACGAGATCCAAAATCTCATTGATAACAAGGTGATCCCACCACCATCTGTCACCCTAAAACCAAATATCACTACCAACCCACTGCTGAATCATGCCAGGCAGGCTGGGATAAATTACATGTCTCTGGGGGAATTGGAGGATTCGAGTCAGCACATCTGTTCAGTGCACCTACTGCGTCCTCATGTTTCAATAACTGAGGATCAGACAGCGTGCTCATTCATGATGATTAGGGGCAGTTGAGACAGGATGGAAGAATGGAATGATGATGCATGAGAATGGTATCGACTGCTAATCGAAGTCTACCAACAAGAGGAGGAGCGCAACAAAGATGATGACTGGCCATTGGATTACCCGA